>PVLC010001396.1:23177-64962 GCA_004027655.1 Graphiurus murinus
GGGACTGGGGATTGAACTCAGGGGCGTTCTACCTCCGAGCTATACCCCCAGCCCTATTTTTTATTCTTTATTTTGAAACCGAGTCTCACTAAGTTGCGGAGTGCCTCACTAGGTCGCTGAGGCTGGCCGCGAACCCGGATCCTCCGGTCTCAGCCTCCCGAATGCTGGGATTACAAGCGTGCGCCACCACGCCCGGCTAAGCCACTACAATTTGGAGAGTTAACTATTACAGAAGGTAGCAATTCCTATCCTAGCTAACCCAGTGCCCAATAATTATTGTGCAATTTGATCAATAAATTCCACTTGTGGGAGTCTCATGGTTGGCGTTCATTAAATGTGGTACTTGTAGCCCTGGTGGGTACCAATGGGGTTTCTTAATCCAGTCACTAATCAAAACTGCACATTGGAAGATTTCCAGAGAAGTGGCTGATAGAAAAATAGATTCTGCTGGCCAACTTATGGTTTTGCTCTAAATTGTTAATGTTGGGTCTTGCACATTCTGAGGTTGGGATTGACTAGAGTGTTTTGACTAGACTAGACTAGAGCTCAAAAAGTATTCAAAGGATAAGCCAAAATAAAAGCCAAAAGGGAGAAATATGGAAGTAATCAGATTGTTCATATCAGCTGATAATAGTCTGTCCCTGGGCACACAGCCAGAAAATGTTAACCCTGCCAGCAATAGTGCACATGCCGGGCTATCTGCCGAAACAGAGAACCATGACAGCTAGCCCAGAGGAGGCAGGGCCAGCTCACAGGGGCAGTGAGACACAGGTCATTGCTCTGACTATGCAAAAGAATATTTATTTGTTTGTTTGTTTGTTTGTTTGTTTACTTTAATGAAAGTCTAGAAGATTTATTTTATTTTTAAATACTTTTATTGATACATTACAGTCTCACATCATGATGCAGTTCAGTGATAGTAACATACATGCACAGGACACTTGGTGAGCTTCCCTCCAACTCCCTCCTCGCTCCCTCCCTTCCCCAGTCATGATCCTGAGATTGACATTGGTAGCCTCACATATGTACATGTTGTCAGTGGAAGTGTTTCCTTCATTGATTCTCCCTCTCCCTCTCCGCCTCAGGCCACCTTCCTCCCCCCACTGGGGTTTCTCCTCCATTATCTAAAATCCCTCCTGTCTCCCAGTTACTCCCTAGCTTTTGCATATTAAAGAAAACATATGATCCTTCACTTTTTATGGCTGGCTAATCTCACTTATCACAATGTTCTCCAGGTCCATCCATTTTCCTGCAAATGACATAATTTTGTTCTTCGTTATTTCTGAGTAGAATTCCATTTTGCATATATCCCATACTTTTGTAATCCATTCATCTGTTGATGGACACCTAGGTTGGTTCCATAATTTGGCTATTGTGAATTGTGCTGCTATAAATATTTATATGCATGTATTACTATAATATTCTGATTCCAGTTCCTTTGGAAAAATACCCAGGAGTCATATAGCTGGATCATATGGTGGATCCATTGACAGTTTTCTGAGAAATCTCCACACTGATCTCCATAGTGGCTGCAGTAATTTGCAATCCCACCAACAGTATAGAAGAGTTCCTATTTTCTCATTTCCTCACCAGCATTTATTGTTTGACTTCTTGATGATTGCCATTCTAATTGGGGTTAGATGGACTCTCAGTGTAGTTTTCATTTGCATCTCCCTGGTTGCTAATGATGTTGAGCATTTTTTCATATATTTATTGACCATTTGTATTTTCTTTTGTAAAGTGTCTACTTAGCACTTGCCAATTTCTTGATTGGGCTATTTTTTTTTTAGTGTTGTCTTTTAAGTTCTTTGTATATTCTAGATATTAGTCCTCTACTAGAGGAATAGCTGGCAAAGATCTCTCATTCTGTAGGCTCTCTCTTTAGACTCTTGATGGTTTCTTTTGATGAACAGAAAATTTTTAGTTTAATGCTATCCTATTTATTAACTTTTGTTTTAATTTTCTGAGCTTTGAGTGTCTTATTGAGGAAGTTTCTACCTGTGACATGTTGGCATGTTGGACCAATGTCCTTCTCTAGTAATTTCAAAGTCTCTGGTTTAATTTCCAGGTCTTTGATCTATCATCAGTTGAATCATGCAAAATGAGACATTGGGATTTAATTCTATTTTCCTACAAATGCACAACCAGTTTTCCCAAAACCACTTATTGAAAAGGCTGTCTTTTCTATAGTATGTTTTGGGCACTTTTGTCACAAATCAATTGGCTATAAGTGTGTGGATCTCTTATTGTGTTCCACTGGTCTATGTGTCTGTTTTTGTACCAACACCATGCTGTTTTTATTACTAAAACTCTGCAGTATTTTTTTTTGAGGTACTGGGGATTGAACTCAGGGGCATTCTACCTCCGAGCTACACCCCCAGCTCTATTTTTTATTCTTTATTTTGAAACCGAGTCTCACTAAGTTGCAGATTGCCTCACTAGGTAGCTGAGGCTGGCCGTGAACCCGGATCCTCCGGTCTCAGCCTCCCGAATGCTGGGATTACAAGCGTGCACCACCATGCCCAGCGGCAGTATATTTTGAAGCCAGGTATTGTGATGCTTCCTGAATAGTTTTTATTGCTGAGAATTACTTTGGCTATTCAGGGTCTTTTGTTTTTGTACATGAAATTTAGAACTGAATTTTTCTAGCTCTGTGAAGAATGACATTGGTATTGTGATAGGGATTGCATTGAATCTGTAGATCACTTTTGGTAAAATGGCCATTTTGAAAGTATTTATTCTGCCTATCAAGAGAATAGGAGATCTCCTCATCTTCTAAGATCTTCAATTTCTTTCTTTAGTGTTTTATAGTTTTCATTGTACAGGTCTTTGACCATATTGGTTAGATTAATTGCCAGGTAGTTTATTTTTTATATTATTGTGAATGAAATTGTCTTCTGGATATCTTTTTCAGTGGATTCATGGTTGACATATAGAAAAGCTACTGATTTTTTAGATTGATTTTGTGTCCTGATACTTTGCTCAATTTGGTAATCAGCTCTCAAAGTCTTTTGGTTGAGTTTTTTGAGACTTCTAAGTATAGGATTATGTCATATACAAATGGAGAGAATTTCAGTTCTTTTTCTATTTGTATTCCTTTGATTTCCTTCTCTTGCCTTTTGCTGTGACTAGAGTCTCAAGTACTATATTGAAAAAGAGTGGTGATAGTGGGCATCCTTGTCTTGTTCCTGATGTTAAAGGGAATTCTCCCAGTTTTTCCCAATTCAGTATGATGTTGGCTTTGGGTTTATTGTATATTGCCTTTATGATTTTGAGGTAAGTTCTTTATATTCTGATTCTCTGCAGTGTGTTGTTGTTGTTTTTACCATGAATGAGTGTTAGATTTTGTCAAATGCTTTTTCAGCATCTACTGAGATGATCAAGTGATTTTTGTCCTTAGTTCTGTGTATGTGGTGAATGACATGTATTGATTTGCACATGTCCACTCAGCCTTGTATCCTTTGAATGAAACCAACTTGTTCATGGTGTGCAATTTTCTTGATATGGTTTTGAATGTGTATCTCTAGTAATTTGTTTGGAATTTTTAACCTATGTTTATCAAGGATATTGGTCTGTAATTTTCTTTTCCTGAGGTATCTTTATTCAGTTTTTGTATTAAGGTGATACTGAGTTCATAGGAGTTTGGAAGAATTCCATCTCTTTCTATTTTGTGGAATAATTTGTGAAGGATTTGGTTTAGTTTTTCTATAAAGGTTTCATAGAATTCAGCTAGAAATCTGTCTGGACCTGGACTTTTCTTTGATGGAAGGCTTTTTGTTGCTGTTTCTATCTCTTTGCTTTCTATATTGGTTGGCTTAGGTTTTCTATATCCTCCTGGTTCAATTTAGGTAGGTTGTTTATGTCTAGAAACCTGTTGATTTCTTCTATGTTTTCCAGTTTAATGGAGTATCTGATGATCCTCTGGATTTCCTCAATGTCTGTGGTGATTTCTCTTTTTTATTTCTTATTTTAATAATTTGGGTTGATTCTTTCTTTTGGTTAGGTTGGCTAAGGGTTTATCAATCTTGTTTATCTTTTCAAAGAACCAGATTTTTGTTGATCTTTTGTATCATTTCTTGTTCTCTACTTTGTTGATTTCTGCTCTGATTTTAATTATTTCCTGCCATCTACTGGCTTTGAGATTATTCTGTTCCTGTTTTTCAAGGGCCTTGAGTGTGTCATTAGGCTATTTATTTGATGACTTTGTTTTTCTTATGTGGGCACTCAGTACTATAAATTTTCCTCCTAAAGCCACCCTCAAAGTGTCCCATAGATTTTGTTATGTTGTGTCTCTATTTTCATTTAATTCTAGGAAATTTTTATTCCTTTGCTTATTTTTTCTATGATTCAGCCCTTGTTCAAAAGTTTATAATTCAATCTCCATGTATTTATGTAATTCCTTTGGGTGTTCCTATTGTTGATTTCTCTTTCATTCCATTATGATTGGAAAAGACACAAGGAATTACCTTACATTTAAAAAATTTGCTTGTACTTACTTTGTGGCCCAAAATATGATCTATTGTGAAAAAGGTTGTATGAGAAGCTGAGAAGAATGTGTACTCAGCTGTTGTTGGTTGGAATATTCTATATATGTCTATTAGGTCCATTTGATCTATAATATTCTTTAGGTTTGAAGAGTCTTAACTCATCTTTTGTTTGGAAGATAAACCTAGTGGTGTGAAAGGGGTGTTGAAGTTTCTCACATTATTGTATTGGGGTCTATCTAAGACCTAATGTCATGAAGAGTTTGTTTTATAAAAGTGGGTGCACTTACCTTTGGAGCATAAATATTTACTATCATTATATCTTCTTGTTGAATTGTTCCTTTCATTAGTAAGAAATAACCCATTTTGTCTCTTCTGATAAGTTTTGGCTTAAATTCTGCTTTGTCAGATATGAGAATTGCTACTCCTGCTTGTTTTTTGGTCTCCATTTGCATAGATTATATTTTTCCATCCTTTCACCTTTAGCCTATGAATATCTTTGTCTGTAAGATAAGTTTCTTGCAAGGGCATATAATTGGATTTGTTCTTAATCTATATTGCCAGTCTATGTCTTTTAATTAGGGAGTTTAGACCTTTGATATTCATTGCTATAACTGAGAGATTATTTTTGTTTCCTGTCATTTTGAGTTATATTTTCAGTTTGATATAGTGTTATTTCTCTTTCACTTAATTGTTCATCTGCTGGAATTCACCCCTTCTCTAGTTCTGGAGTATATCATACCAATCCCTCCTGATTTTCATGATTTGGGTTAAGAAGTCTGGAATGATTCTTATTGTTTTGCCCCTGAATGTCACCCATTCTTTTGCTCTCAATAAATTTAAGATTCTCTCCTTGACATCTATGTTAGTCATTTTGATTATGATAGACTTGGAGTTTTTCTTTAATCTTGTCTTATTGGGGTTCTGACTGTCTCCTCTATGTGAATGTCCATCTCCTTTTCTATGTTTGGAAAATTCTCTGGTATTATTCCTCTAAAGAAGTTTCTAATGCCTTTGATTGTGCTTCTAGACCTTCTTCAATGCCTATTCTGGTCATGTTGATGTATTATCTTTTCTATATTGTTGACTGCATGGTCAGTTTTAAATGAGCTACCTTTTAAGAGTGATAGTCTATTTTCCATGTGGTCTAGTCTGCCAGAGCCAGTTCCTACTGAGGTCTTTATTTCATTCATTTTCTCCTTCATTTCGCTCAGGTCCTCTTTTTGGTTCTGATTTAGGGCCTCAATTTCTCTATGAATATGTTCTTTCATATCCTGTACATTTTCTCTAATTTCATTTCTAAGGCCTTTGATTATATTGAGAATCAAAATTCTGAATCCTCTTGGCATATTTTGTAGCTGAATATTGATGATTTCCGCTGTTTATTGTCGAGTTGTGAGAGATTATTGTTTTTTTCACTGATCTTCATTCTCTTGTTTTCAGGATTATCAGGTTTGTTATCTTGGCATCCTCTTCCTAATTGTGTGGGAGTCCTATGATTATCTGTTGTCTCTTTATAATAATTAATATAAATATGTATTATTATATATAATTTATAATAATTTTATAAAATAATCCCTCACTGTGTGGGATTCCTATGTCTATTTGTTGTCTCTTTATTTATTTTTTAATGTGCTCTTATTGGTGCATTATCATCTCACATCATAATGTAAATCATGTTGACATTGACATACATGCACACAGCACTTGGTGTACCCCTGCCTGCCTCCCATCTCCCCCCTTTCCATACAGAGGACTGAGTTTTTGACTCTTTATAATAAGGCCTATGCTGGCAGTATACATTTGCCCTATCAAATTTGTCTCATAAAATCAGGCTTTTGGGTTAGTGCTCCAGAATCTCTTTAACAGGATGTAGGTCCTAGTCAGTACAGACAAGACGTAGTCTATGATAGGCTGCAAGCCTCCGTGCTCTCTGGGCCTGAATTCAGTAGGACCAGAGACTACAATGTCCCATTCAGAGCCTGAAGGTGGCTGGCTAAGACTCAATGCCCCAGGGACACCACTGCCGCTCTGCTGGCTGCAAATGTATGAAACTCTGCAGACCACTGGCCTCTGGCCTCCCTGGTCACTGGGCACAAGCTCAGCAGGGCCAGAGATTATGATGCTCTGAGCTCGTGACCCAGCTGGCTGAGCTTTAATGCCCTGGGAAACCATGACTGATCTACTGATTGCGATCACATGGAGCCCTGTCAGCTGCTGGCCTCCATGATCACGAGGCCCAAAACTCCACTGGCTGAGAGAGTGTTGCATTCTCAGCCTGAGGCACGGCTGTCTGACTCAAATTGCCCCAGAGACAGTGCTGCTGCTATGCCAGCTGTGATCACGTGAAACCCTGGGGGCCCCTGGCCTTCCTGATTTGGGGTCCCAAATTCTGCCAAGGAGAGACTGTACTGTTCTGAGACTGGGGCTTGGATGGCTGACCCAGGGACATCACTGCTGCTCTGGGCAGCTGTGAACACTTGAGACCTTCTTGGCCACTGGCCTTGGTACTTGTGGTGCCCAAACCCTGCCAGGCAAGAATTTATAGCCTTCTGAGACTGCGGCATGGTTGGCTGAGTTATTTCACCCCACAGACACCACTGCTGGAGGTCCTGTGAGGATCACTGGAGACCCCACAGAGGCAGGCCAACTGCCAATCCTAGGTCCTGCCCAGTGTCTCTAAGGATTGTCTGCTAATTCTCATTTCTGACTGTAGCCCCTAACTCCACTTCCACAGGGACGGTTTGCCAACTTACAGACCTCATGGGTTTGGTCATTGCCATACTAATGCCTGTAGTTACACAGGCTCCCACTGGGACGGTTTATAAGCTCTCAATTTTGATTAACTGCTCTGTAGCCACTCCAGTCCCTGCAGGACAAGTCTGGAGTTTCTGGGTCCAGATGAGTTTAGCTGCAGCCATAGGAGTTTTCTGGGTGGTTTATCAGGGTGATATGGAGATTCACAGTGGTCTTGATGAGGCAGGTTGTAGCCGCTCAGGTCCCTGCAGGAAGGGCTTGTTATTTCTCAGTGGGGATGAGTTCCGCTATGGCCATAGGAGTTTGCTGGGCAATTTGGCTGGGCAGTCTGGAGAGTCGCTGAGTGTGGAGGAAAGAATGTTATTGCTTTTTGGTGTTGCTTCTCTGCAGTCACTGTCTCAGCAAGATTTCGCTTCTTCTTTACTAGGGTTGGTCTCTGAGAGCAGCTGGATTCAGGAAGCTTCCAGGTCCCATGCGGGTTCACCAAGGTGGCGCCCGCCTCCACTCTCTGCTCACCAGATGAGATGCATGGAGCTCTTTTCAGTCCTCTGCTGTCTGTAATGCCTCCAATCAACCACATTTTGACTATCTTTCTTCTGTTGAGTTCTGACTCCTTTGCTTCTCTTGCCAAGAATCCTTTTGGTTGAGACTCCAATCTCGAAGCAACCCAAACACATTGCTTTCTCTATTCCATCATCTTTAATCTATGGCTTTTGAGGTTTAGTACATAATCAGCTGGATTCAAGGCAGAAGCATCATGGCCACATAACTTGGTACAAGAATGCTGCTCAGGACATCCAGGAAGGAGAGAGAGAGAGAAAGAGAGAGGAAGAAGAAGAAGAAGAAGAAGAAGGAAGAAGAAGAAGAAGAAGAAGAAGAAGAAGAAGAAGAAGAAGAAGAAGAAGAAGAAGAAGAAAAAGAAAAAGAAGAAGAGGAGGAGGAGGAGGAGGAGGAGGAGGAAGAGGGAAGAGGAGAGGAGAAGAGAGGAGAAGAGAAGAGAAGAGAGGGGAGAGGGGAGAGGGGAGAGGAAAGTGTCCAGGGACAGATACAGTACTTAAGGAAATTTGAAAGAATATTTAGAGCATGACAAGACTTCAGAAGCACCTGAAATGCCTGTGACAGACACTGATGGTTGCCTACCCAGTAGCCATTTCCCCATACCCCTTCCTCCTTAGAAAACAGTGTCCCAAGTTCCTTCTGACTTAGAAGGTTGTATCATGATTGTTCTAAGTCAGTCTTAGCATTTCTACTCTCTCTTATCACTGATTGGCCTAGGACTAGACATGCGATCCACTGCTGGTCAATAAGATACTAGGGAGATTTTTCCAGGACCCTTATGGGAAAGATAAAAGATAGGGGAGTTGAGAAAATGGCTCTTCTTATAGTGTCCTTTCCTTTTCACTTTGGACTCTGAAGAGGAAGTTGTAACTCCTAGAGATGTTGTAAACATCTTGATGCCATGAATGTAGGATCAAAGAGACTTAGAGATATTGATCCAGAGTTGTCAAGCCTCTGAACCGAACTAGGAGTCTGTTATGTGAAATAATGTTTTTCCATTCACTTTTGTTTAGGAATTCTGTTGTAGATTTTTCTGAGGTGCTAGAATTAAGTTGGTAGAATAATTTTTAGGAAAGCTTAACTAATATACCGAAGTTACCTAGTCATCTGGTGAAATCTAAAGGCTAAAGCCTAGTGGGTCTTCCCAAGAAGACTAATAAAGGAGGAAAAGCTGCACAGGAGAGATCAGCCTTTGTGTTTACCCATAGGCTGAGTGCCATGAAACATGCCTGGGTCAGAACCTTCTAGAAAGCCCCCCCCACACACACACACACCCAAGAGAACTGCTTGTCAAAGTAAGACAACACCAGAAGGAAGTCTCATGTGTGTGTCTCAGAAGAGTTCTGGAGCTAGGGGGCATTGTAAGCCCCAAACCAGTGACTCTCTATGTTAGAAAGCAGGGGAGAATCAGGGGTTCCCATCAGGAAGTCTCTTAGGAAACTGTAAAACAGACAGCCAACATTTGTGTAGTGGCTCAACAGAGAATATGGAGAACACCAACTAATTATCCCCAACTCTGGTCAAAGTACCAGGGAAAATGTGCTTTGTGACCCTCAGACAGTGTAGGACACGTGCCCTTGGGGCCCTTTACTATTTACCTCCTCCATACCGCCCCCAACCAAAACAAACACAGCAAGAGGAGACGATGTGGAGGAGTAGAGGGAATGGCTAAAGGAAAAACAGTCGCATGAGACTTGGGTCATGTGCTTCTCTGTTGGGAGGAGGAGGTGGTCTTGTGCATCCTTTTCTCATCTCAAGTCAGATATTACTTTCTTAGCAGCATCCCTGATCTCTGTCTCTCTGTCTACTAGAATCCAGTAGCACCCTCCAGTCATGATAAGAAAGAATGCTTCTAGACATTGCCCAATGTCCTGGAGACAGGGCATGTGTGTGTGCGTGTGTGGGGGGGTAGGGGGTTGTCCTTGATTGAGAAATCCTGCTCTAATTACAAAATTTTGCATTTTAAAAGATCTAGATTTACAGCCTCTCTTAGAACATCTATATATCTGTAAACAAGGGACCAATGTTTCTACCTGGCTAAAGTCAGTTACTACAGATTACCAGCTGCCTCTGTCATTTGGCATATGGATTATTTATTACTGCATAAAATATAACCCCCAAACTTAGTAGCTTAGGATAATATTATATCCCAATTTCTGTGGGTCACGGATCTGGGCACAGCTTACTTAGCAGGATTTCTTGCTCAAGGTCTCTACTAGGCAGCAATCAAGAATTGGCCAGGGCTATAGTCATCCGAAGGACTGACTGGGGAAGTATCTGTTTCCAAGCTCATTGATGTGGTTGTTGGCAGGATCCACTTCCTCATGGGCACTGGATGGAGGGCCTCAGCAACTTGCAGACTGTTGACAACAGCCACCCTCGGTTCCTTATCACGTGGTCCTCTCCATGGCACAGCTCACATGACAATGCAACTTGCTTCATCGGAATGAGCAGGCAAGAAGCTAGAGAATGAGAGAGAGAGAGCTGGAATCAGTCTTCTATAGCCTAACCTTAAAAGTGACCTCTGTCACTTCCGCTGAATTCTGTTCCTTAGCAGCAAATCACTGGGTCTAGCCCCTAGTCAGTGACAGGGGATCATGCATGACCATAGACATCAAGAGGCCGGGTCATTGGTAGCTGTTGAAGGAGCTCCTATATTAGTTTCCTGGGGCTGCCATAACAAATTACTATAAGCTACTTTCTAAAAGCAGAAATGTATTGTCTCACAGTTCTGGAGGCTGAAGTCTGACATCAAGGTGTCAGCCAGGCTGTAGTCCCTCTGAAGGCTGCAGGAAAGAATCCTTGCTTACATCTTCCAGCCTCGGGTGGCCATCAGCAGTCCCTGGCTTGTAGACACATCACCCCCACCTCTGCCTCCCTCATCACATGGTGTTTTCCTCGTGCTGCTGAGTCCAGTTTTCTCTTATCTTATAAGGACACTGGTGATTGAATTAGGGCCCCTCTAATCTAGTATAGCCTTGTCTTAACTTGATACAGCTGCAAAGACCCTGTTTCCAAATAAGACCACATCCACAGGTTCCAGGAGCTTGGACTTCAGTGTGTCATTTCAGGGAATACAGTGCACCCTGGTGACACCTGCCTCCCCCAGTTGGGGCACCGGCATCTCTGTTGGAGCATGTTGCTGCACCATGGGGCAAAGCTTCTTTCTACTCCTCAGTGACACCCCATTAATAATATCCCTGTATAACTTCAGGGGCTCAGAGAGGGAGAAGCATCCCTTTGCTCTTGGACAAAGCTTGACAAAGAGCACTCTATGCTCAAACCCCAAGCTCCAGCCCGTCTTTTGCATTCTGAGATCAGCTCTTCTCCCCTGTGCCTTCCTCTGCCCTGGCTTTTATTACTCTGATTTCATGGTCTCTGTCTTGCTAGTCTCCTTCAGTGCGAGATCCACCTGATTCATTTCTGAGTTCCCAGAGCCTCACAGAGGGTCTGACACCACATGGATGGGTTCATGCATCAATGAACGAATACATAAACAGAGAGCCAACGTGCAAGGTATTCAATGTCTTGAAAAACAAGGGAAGACTGGAAAATGGTCACAGATTAGAGAAGACTAAGTGGACATGACAACTAAACGCAATGCTGTCTATACCTGGATGCATCCTCAGGTGAGATGGGGGTGGGGCTTCCCAGCAGAGGAGCCTAGGAGCTTGGTCCTGCAGAATGATAGAAACCTGCAGGGCAGAGCTGAGCTCTGAGAAGCAGGGCGTGTCCTACCAAGGAACAGCCTGTACCCAGGCAGGGGAGTGTGAACTAATAGTTTGGCATAGCTGGAGGCCAGCATGTGTGTGGGAGGAGAGAGTGAGGTTCGACAAGCCAGAGGGGTGACAAGTGAGGGCCTGCATGCCTGCAAGTATGAACCTGCCCTTGCAGGTGTGCCAGGGAGGTGGGGCCAGATGGTCAAAGGGCAGGGCGCTCCCCAGAGGACCCCTCCCTGCCCTCCCTCTCTGGGTGACTCTAGTTCTCAGCTGCCCATCAGTGGCAGGGGTGGGATAGAGTACAGCCTTCACAGAATGGAGGCGGGGACCCTGGGTTTATCGGGGACTCCACAGTGTGGTGCTCAGAAACACAAACCATACCTGTGGGCAAATTCTAAGCATCAGGTCTGGGTTGCAGAAAGCTCCCCTGGGCTGAGAAACAAGTGGGAAGAAGTGAGTGTGAAGGTCCAGATACGAAAGACCTGAGGAAATGCTGCTGCAGACAGGGGGAGAACAGGGGCTGATGGGGGAGAATTCCATGGCCCTTAGCAAAGGATCAGATGTGGGGAGAGGGAAGAATCCAGGATAAAAATAAACAAGAAGACAAGAATCTACTCTTGACCTTGGATCCTTTTTTTTTTTCCTTCTTCTTTTAAACAAACATATTTTCTAAAAAAAAAGTCAACCAATTTCCCCTAGGTTTTTTTTTTTCTTCTTTCTTTCTTTTCAAATTCATCAAAAACTATCCCCAGACCATTTGATTCTCAGTTTGGAAAACCTATTTGTTTTCTGGTTTTTGTTTTTCCTTTGAGCCTGAACAGGCTGAGCTGCAGAAGCTTTGAATGTTCTCTCACCTTGATCGTCCCAGGAGCCCACCTGCTCCTCTTCTCTTCCCTTAGAAGTTAATCTCTGTTTTCTGGGCCACTGGTGTTTTGTACAACTGGGACGTGGACCTGTTTAGATGGATTTACAAGGAACTCCATCCACTACGATAAGTCTAAACCTTGAATAAGTGGTCAGGACTTGATTTTCACTGAATCCTCACCAAAAAATAAAAGAAGATGAAGAGGAAGAGAATGAAGAGGAGGAAGAAAGAGAATCGGGGACAGCCATTGGGAATTCAAAGGAAAACAAAATTTTGACCAGAAAACCATTCAGCACTCAAAATATTTTGCAAGAGCTATTTGATGTCCAAGTGTAAATAATAATGATGCTGAGACTTTGGACACAACTTTGCCATTTCAAAGCCATTTTTATAGTCATAAATTAGTTAGTCGGTCAATGAATCTGAGACATATGGATCATATTTCAGTTGAGTCACATGATTTTAAATCAAAGGAAAACTGCTGTAGGGAAAACAAACAAACAGTAAAAAGGCTTTTTACATTTTTTTTGTTATTATTTTTGGTTTTGTTAAGGCCGGGAGCTTGATAACTGGATGAAACGAGGTTGACCACAAATAAGGGCAGGTGGCTCCTGTGTTTAATGAGAATATAAACCTTGGGTTTCCATTACCACACTGACACTTCCCTGGGTGGAAACACAAAGAGGAAGGAATAAACAGGTGTCCCTACCTGTCCATGTACCCAATAAAGTCTCAGGGAGAATTTTCCCTGGGGAACCAGCTGCTAGATACAACAAACCACACTCACCTTGGACACTCGTGTCAAACATGCGGTGCTTCAGAAGCCGGACTTTGAGGCCTTGGCCTTCTGCACACCGCTCCCTGCTGGCGATCCACAAGCAACTTCCCAGACATCCAAGGCCTGGTTGTTGATCATCATAACAAGGGATAATTATACTGTGTGCCAGGCACGATCCCAAGACCTCAGCTTCCGTGAACTCTCGACTGTCCCCTTTATGCACGGTTGCAGAAAGGGTGATCACGGATGGTCAAGCGCGTTCATTGTCCAGGAGCTCTGGCGGTTCCCTGGTGAGGTGGGCCGTCAGAGCCAGGCAGCTGGGATACAGAGTACTGACGTTTAACCACCAAGCTAGACTGCCAGCCCAGCCTGGTGGAAGCCTGAGAACTCCCCTCTCCGTCGTGGTCATCCAGCACCGGCGGAGACCAGAGTGCCCCCTGCGGCTGCTCTGCGGCATTGCAGGCTGCCCGGGCTTCTCTGGAAGATGTCATCTCACGCAAACAGCAACTCCAAGGCCAAGTCTGGAGGCTGCGTTTGGTCCTTCTGGACCCTGGAGAATAAGCTCTTGTTGGGTTGACCTGCTCTCCTGTCCAGGCCATATCCACGGGTCTGGTGGAGTGGAGACGCCTTTATAAGGAGAAGAGGATCCAGCCGGGGTGGGCAGAGCCGGCCTCCAGGAGAGAGCAAGCTGGGTCCGCCAGGGTGAGGAAGGCTGAGCTGGAGGAGGCTGGGAGAGGAGGCCTTGGGGGTGCTGCTGGCTCTGTCCCCAGCTTTTGCTCCCTCACCCCACTCTGCCACCCTGGCCCCTGGGGTCCTCAAGCGCACCAGCACTGCCCGTGCTGGACTCTTGGCCTGTGACATTCCTCTCCAAGGTGCCAGGCCTCAGCGTGAGCATGTCCCTATCACAGGCACACCTCCTGCCGCTCCCTCTGCTCACTCCTGGATCCGCGTTTTTCCCTCTGGGGCTCTTACCCAGTTTGTGGCTGCACACTTCTTTACTCACTGATTCATTTTCTCTCCCTTCTTATTGATGTCCTAGCAAGCCCCGTTTCTTGCACCAGAGTCTCCAGCAACACAGGCTCCAGCCTGGAGTCCTGTTCTGAACCTGGAACACAGTATATGCTCCAGAAATAATTGTTGGATAACAACAAATCAGAGGCCGCTTTCAAGGTTGAGCTCTGATAAAAGAATACCATCTTCTTTATTTTCTATTTCTGGCCTTCAAGCTCCATGGGAGCTGCACTGGAATCCTGGAATGTGCACACAATTTTTTTTTCATTTGATTTGCATTTGGCAAACTTGGAAAGCTGGGAACTTGAGACATAGGCCCTGGGACTACTAGTCCCCACCTTCAGGGAATTCCGAGTCGGGGATGGAGCAGCAAGGAGGACCCGGCCTGGTGTAGGAGGGGAGAAGGTGTCCCTGGCAGAGGAGGCTGAACGAGGCTGGATGGGGGAAGGTCATGGCATAGCTGGGGAAGCCACTGATGGTTTGGTGTAACTGGCATGGGCCAAGGCTGGAGAGTGAGGCCACAGCCCAGTCCTCCAGTGTGTCTGCCTTCTGCAGTGGGGTTGTCTGAAGGTTGGCATTCGGAAGTGTCGTGGGCTTGGTGCAGTGAGCAGCATAGAGAGGACAGTGAGACCAAAGGCAGGGAGACCCATGCCAAACAGGACAAGGCAGGACGAGCCCTCACTCCAGTGTCGAGAGATCAGATCTGAGGGCTCTTCAGAAAAACATCCATGGTCTTTCCACTACCCGTGCAGGGGGTGCAGAAGAAAGATGGGGGAAGAGTAGCGTCCGGTGGGAGCAATCTCCCCCCATGCCCCTGCCCTGCTGGCCATAAGCTCTGGCCTCCTCAGGATGATGACCTCACTGGTCGCTGGTAAATCCCTCAAGCACGCGGCTCCTTTCTGCACCTGGAGAAAGTTTCTGGACGACCCAAAACGTCCAGGCCATTCCCCATCCCTCAAGGCCAGGCAAAGCTGCCTGTTCTCTAGCCACAGCAATAACTTGGGTTCTGGGGCGCACCATCTGCCACGTGGCAGCTAAAATCTCCATTTACCCCTCTCCTCTGTGGCACAGAATCTCCAACTCATGAGGGCGAGTAGGCAGGGCTCCAAGAGCAGAACCAAGATTTAATTTTTAATTTTCTAAACATGAGTGGTCAGACCCTGGCTTGAAAATTGAAACCCTCCCCTGCATCTCCCAGACCTTCCAGAGCACAGAGCTGGGCATGGCTAGGAGGGGGCATGGTGTCCCTGCTAACAAGTGGGGGCTCATGTCACCATCAAGGGCTGCGACCGATAACCCCTGCCCAGCTTCCAATTCTTGGGTCCTGAGAGATCTCACCAGCCTCTTTGACCGTAGTTTTCTCATCTGTTAAAAGGGAGCATTACACAATACTACAATTCTTCTTTGAGCCATCATGATGAGGTGAGACGACATACTCATGTTAACTCTTAGACTGTGCGTGTCCTGTGTGAGGTGTGTCATGGGAAATAGTCTAGATTTCTCCAGGTTATAAGTTAAGCCAAGTCTTTTTATTCAGAGAAGCAAAACTGGCATCATCAATAAGTTTACCCATTCATGTTTTCATTTCCACCCTTTCCTGGCCAGACCTGCAGAAACATCGGGAAGATTGGAAAACTAAGAGACTGTGTGGCCTTTAGCAAGCCATTGAACCTCTCTAGACCTCAGATTATTCATCTGTAAAATGAAAGCAATAATGCCCAACCTCAGGCTGTGGGTGCAGGTGAGGGAGGGAGTTACCACTTACCCAGCTTTCAGGAAAGAACAGTTATCCTCAGTGTCTGCAAGAGGTGGGCTCCAAGACCCCCCAGAGATACCCGGCTCCAAAGATGCTCAAGTCCCCTGGATAAAGTGGAGTAGAGTTGGTCTATAGCCTGTGCACATCCTCCCAAATACTTCAAATGATCTCTAGATGACTTATACTACCTAAAACAATGTAAGTGCTGTGTAAATAGCTATGTCTAGGGAATAATGACAAGACTTAGGAGTCTGTACCTGTTCAGCACAGGCACAGTTTTCTTTCTGAATATTTCCCTTCTGTGACTGGTTATGCAGCAGATGCAGGACTGACGGCTACAGAGAGCTGACGGTATTCTCTGATGGAGGATGAGCCCGTGAAGGAGTCTGGCCACAGAAAGGTAAAAGGATTTTTATCCTCCATCTTCAAGGAGGAAAAGTGGGCACTTTTGACTTACGATGGACTTATTGTGACATAACCCCAATCATAAGTCAAGGAGCGTGTGTGTGTGCGTGTGTGTGTGTGTGTGTGTGTGTGTGTGTGTGCGTGCGTGTGCGTGTGTGTGTGTAAAGAGAGATTTAAAGGACTGATGCAATTATGGAGTTTGACAAGTCCAAAATCTGCAGAGTCGGGGGGCAGGCTGGACACCGAGGAGAGAGCTGAGGCTGCAGCTGGAATCCCAAGGCATCTGCTGCACACTGCCTCAGCTGAGGGAGTTCAAACTTTCTATTCTACTTGTGTCTTCACCTGATTGGATGAGGTGCACATTATGAAGGGCAGTCTGCTTCACACAAAGTCTGGTCCCCAACGCAGCAAGGTTCATAGGTAGGAAATGGCTGTCGAGGACGTGAGTCACTGGGGGCGGAACCTTGAAAACTGTATCTGTCCCTGGCTTCTTTCTCTTTCTTTCTCTCTCTCTCTTTCTCTCTCTCCCTCTCCTTCCTGGTGGCTGCCATGAGCTGAGCCACTTTTCTCTACCATGCCCTGCTGCAGTGATGTTTCTGCCTTGGAGCTTACTGATCGTGGACTGAACCAAATAAACCTTTCCTCTTCTAAGTTGTTCTTGTCAAGTATTTTGGTGATAGTGATGAAAAAGCTAACTAAAACAAAGTCCATCCCTTTTAAAAACACTCTCACAGAAACATTCAGAATGTTATTTGGCCAAGTATCTGGGCCCTGTGGCCCAGCTAAACTGATACATAAACGTAAGTATCACATGAGATAACTCACGTGGCAGGCGACAGGCCAGGTATAACTCAGAAAGCCCAGGTGCAGGTAGGCCCCACTCCCTTCCAGGGTCTTACAAGCGATCAGCTTAGTGGATGACTATAAGAGGCACGTGAATAAGCTGTCCATAAAATGTTAGTAGGTTCATATTTATTCAAGAGAGTAATATAACTAGCATGTCAACCTCATGAATTGGATGTTATTTCCCAGGAAGAGACCCAAGAGAACAAATGAATCCATTTTAGGGGTTTAAAGCAAAATATTAAGCAAATACTATTAGGTTGTACCATGTGATACTGTCATTTTTGTAGGCAGAAATGATCAAATAACAGTTTCATATGACTCAAACCTGTGGGAAATTCTGTTTTTCACCACACTGCTTCCGGTCTAATGTCCCCCAAATGGTTCATAGACTGTCTGTATTCTCTTCCAAGTGGCTGCAATGGGCTGGGACACCAGAAGGCTCAGGTCCAACATCCCTGGCCACCGAATACTTGTTTGCAACTGGAATTCACCCATGAAGTGGGGGGTGGACAGCTGTTCCCACACAGTGCCCAAAGGCTGCCCTGCTTGACAACATGTGTCCTGTGATCTGCAGCTGTCAACAGCAGAGAGGCCACAGGCTCAACAAGGAGGCAGACACCCAAGACTAGCTTGTAAGCTGTGTGACCTGGCTTGAGGATCTTAACCTCTCTGTGTCTCTTTTCTCTCCAGGAGTACAACAAGGATTTGGAAGCAGGGGAAAAAAGTCTCATAAAATTCTAGACAATGAAAACCACATAATCTGTTCCCCTTTTTGGCTTGTCCAATTAGGAAACTCAGAGCTACACTTCAAGTTTAACCTTCATAGCATCTGCGACACCTCACGCAGCCCCCTTTTTCATCTCCCCGCTACAACAGGAAGTGTTGAAGGCCATGCAAACACATCGCCGTGCAGCCTCCAATTCCCCAGGCTCCGGCCTGTCACGTGCTGAGCCAGCGTGTGTTGGTTCAGTCCTAATTGCCATATTCAGAGCCAGTGCCGGGCTAATTGCTTTGGCCCAGGTGACCCAAAATCATGAGCGTACAGGGCATCACTGTTGTTGCCCTATTTAGAAGGTGGGGGGCACAGAGACATTAGGAATTTCCCCAAAGTCCAAGAACACTAAGCAGCAGCACTGGGATTTGAACCTGTGGTGTGTGGCTCCAAAGAGCCCTGCCATCCCACTATGTCACACTGGAGATGTAGGTGAGAGTGGGGACAACTGTTTTCTCTTGGCCGGGGCTCTGCCTTTCTCCTCTTCCCTCTGCCGGGCCAGTGCCCATTCCCTTTCCACTTAGAATCCCCGCCACAGCTGCATGGGCCAGGAGTCCCATCACGTATCTGAGGACTGAGGCCCCCAGACGTAGTCTTTGACCAGAGTTGCCTGGTCAGAGTCACTCAAATGGGATAGAACCCAGTTCTTAGTGACCCCCAAGTCAAGCAAACAAAAAGCAGAGTGTGTTTTCTGTATGTTGAAGCAGGAAAAGTCTTGGACTTTTTTCACACCGGGGGATACACATTCTCTGGCATCTGCCCATGTGTGACAATCCTTTCCCCCTCTGGCCTCAGTTTCCCCATCTATAAAGCAGGAGGCACTGATTCTACCATTTACAGGAGCATGTGCTCCATTCTCCAACTCCCTGCTCCAAATTCCAGCACTGTGTGATGTTGGGCAAGTTATTTAACCTCTCTTCCACCATTTCCTCATCTGTAATTTGGGGCGAGGATAGTAACAGTCTCTACTTCTTAGAGTTGAAAAGTCAAATGAGATGAAAGTGTGTAAAGCCCTCATCCCAGATTCCTGGCACATGTAGGCACGGAGTATATGCTAGAAATCCTTTTGAGCATGACCAGTTGGCTGAGATCTGTTTCAGCTGGGATCTCCTGCAGCCTAAACACAAGCTCCAGTGGCCTGACCCCCAGCCCTGCAGCCTTGAGGCAGAAGTCCAGAGGAGTTCTGCTCCTAGCTCCTGGGTAAGGGGCACCCCACCCTGCACATGAGCCTAGTCAGCGACCGAGGATCTATTCCTCGGGGGCATGAGGTAATGGAAGGCTGGGGCTCGCCCATCATCACTAGGGTGGGGCAAAACAAGAGTGACTAACCTGGCACCAGGCTCCCCGTCCAGGGGGCAGCCTATCCTGGGTTCCAACAGAACTGCCTCCTGCTGGGGACCTGGGCTGCTGCGGCCAAACAGTCAGGGGTGCCCCATTCCCACCCCCATCCAGGAAAGAGAAATGCATATGGTATCAGGTCAGAACCGGTGAGTGGGTCTGGGCTTTCTCATGTAATGGCCAGGTGTCAGACTCTACACCATGCCCTTGAGGTTCAAGAGGTAACTAGACTTGACCTGGAACTAACTAGTGTTAGGAGCATAGAGAAGAGACAGAGCTTGGAAAGTGTGGGGCTATTTATGATGATTTGGGGGATCACAGAGAAGGAACAAATGAAAGGGAGAAAAATCAGAGCAACCTTCTCAGAGGATGCAGCCTTTTTGCTGGGTCTGGAAGGTTGCTCAGGCTGTCAGAGAATTCCAGGCAGAGTAGACTGTAGTAGGCAAGAGACCTGAAATAGTCGCCAGATTTCCAGTATTGGCATGCAGTGCCTATAAAGGACACAGAAGATAGGTAGGAGATGGACGGCAAGGCTAACGAGCTCATTGGGGGCCATAGAGTTTTCTAGGCCATACAGACATCATACTTCCGGTGCCTTCTTTGCAAATGAGGAAGCTGAGGCTCATAAAGGTAAAGCTGACACTCCAAGGCCAATTAATAGTAGAATATCTGGGACTGGAAGCCAAGTCCATCCGCTCTAAAGCTGAAGGTCTTAATGCCCACTTCACCAACTCTTAAGATCCTGGGGACCCTTGAAAGCCAAGGCAGGGAATTCTGGAATCCCTCAAGGACAGTTAGGGATCTATAAAAGATTTTAAGCAGAAGAAAAATGTGGCAACATTTGCAATTAACAGGCTCATCGTGGGGCAGAGCAGAGAGTGGACAAAAAGGATCTAGAATAAAATAGAGATAGAAAATAAACAAGCCTGGTCAACATAAGCCCCAGGGTAAACCCTTGCCCCAAACACCATGGTCCCCATGACATGTCCCCTCTATATCTTTCCCTGCCCCGGAAACGCTCCAATAACCTAAAACTGTTTTAGCTCCTCCCAGCACCTGAGCTGCTCTTATCTTTTCACACCTTCTGTTCCCTGAACCTGAAATTATTTCTGCTGCTCTTGGGGCTCCAGTCACTTCCTTCAGAAAGCTTTCCTTGCCCACTGACCTCTTCCCATGGGGCCAGATGACTGTGTTCTGTGCCCCTACCCTCCCCTTTAACCTCGTCCATTGGTTTCCCTTTTAGGAAGGGCAGAACACATTCCCGATGCATCCCGATTACCAATGCCCAGTGCACGGAGTAGGTGCCAGGCACCTCAGTGAATGGGCCTCAGAGGCGGCAGCGCCTCCTGAGCGGACCCCCAGTCCCCTCCCCTCCCTCAAACACACCCTCCCACTGGCCTTCTTTCCCTGCCCTCACTCATGTGTCTCTCCTAGTTTTAGAGATGTTGGCCAATAGATCCCGCACTTGATAACAGCTTGAAGGATAGTTTCCAGGCAACTGTGTCGGCTGGAGACTTGGACAAAAGTGAGTCAGATCAAGGGTCTCCTACTCTGAGAAGATAGCTAGGCCCGTGGCAGGCCAAGTCCAGGTCCCCGTCTGTGCTCCCCTAGCACCTGAGCTGTCCGACTGGGTTGGCACCCTATTCCTCCACTACGTCGGGTCCTACTGAGTTCCATTCTAAGGCGTGGCATCTGGATAAATGAACAAATTACCACACAAGCATTGAGCATCATAATGAGTTCAACTCTAATGCTGCCTAAGGCTTGACTGTGGACTTGAAGGCTTCCCTGGCTCGGCTTGGAAGAACTGGAGGGAGCCACATAAGAGCCATGCTCCCCTCTGCTCAGGAGCAGGGGTGGGCAATACCTACAGATGACGTAGATGTGCTCGGCACAAGGATGGGCGCCTTACCTCTCGGGACTCCCCTGGTGCCGGGCGCTGCTTGCTCTTATCCTTGACCCCATCTCGGGGGTCATAGTGTCAGCCCCTCTTGCCGGCCTGTCGTGGGCACCTGCTAACCCAGGCAGGACTGGCCTCCTGTCTCAGAGGGACCGGTGACTTTCCTCTGTTCATCTTGGGAAGTGGGACATCTGATGTACTTGTTCCTGGAGATCCGGGGACACTGATACTTGGAGCAGAGAGGGTGGGTTTCCCTAGCTGCGAGGAAATGGGGAATTAAAACCTGCTAACATTCCCCACATGCCAAACACTCTATGCTCCTTGTCTGTAATCTTTACATGAGCCATATAAATGGCTATTTGCACACTCGTGTGTGTGTGTGCAGATACACTTTACACATGAGGAAACAGCTCAGAGAGGTAACATGGCAGGTCCAAGACAACACGTGGAGCTGCTGGTGGAGCCGGAGCCTGAAACAGTGTGCCCAGGGACCCTCCCCCCTGCTAGACTCTTCACCCTGAGGGTCCACCCCTCTCTCCTGTCACCCAGACGAGGGTTCCTGGCTCCCTACCCCACTCTCAGCTCACACTGCCCAGTCTCCTGCGGCTGCCAAGTGCTCAGACCTGATTTGAATTTGGGGTTCTCTCCACTGCAGCCCGACAAGGTTTTTATTGGAATGCCCCTCAGATTTCCAGACTTTGAAGATGTTTCAACAATGCAATAAAAGGCAGGTCTTTGCCACAACAAAAGGCAAAAATATCACCGAGGAGTAAACAGAATTCCTTGGCCTCTTTGGAGCATGTGTCAACATCTCTCCCCGCCTCCCCGCCCCTCCTCTCCACTTTCTCTCCCTCAGATCCAGGCCTCACCAGGGAGGGCCCACGAGACGGGCCACGGGCTGCCCTGAGCTCACAGCTCCAACTCGGAGCAGATGCTGAGCTTTGGTAAACTGAGAAAGCGCAAAGTGCCGTGCGCGAGATGCCTCCCCGCTGACCACAGTCACCCACATGGAAAAGCCATTCCCTGGCTCCCGCCCTCGCCCTGGCCCCTGGCACACACGTGTGGCGGCGGGCTGCAGCTCCAGAAACAGGCCTTCCCAGGATGTAATGCATGTGACATGTACAAACGGCTTGATTTCAACTGATGGCTGCAAGTTAAGTGAACTCGAAATGTACATGCTTAAAAACGATTTCGGGAAGAAAGCATACCCACTTAATATTGCATCTCTAAATGAGCCCTTGCTCCCGGGCAGGCTTGTAAGGTGATGAAAACCAGCAGTTAGACGCCACCTGGGACCGTCACTCACCAAGGACAGTGTCCAGGGTAGGGAGCGCAGAGAAAAAGAGAGAGAGTCTGGTAGTACATACCTGGGCCATGTGTGAATCTCTGTGTGAATGTGTGTGCAGACTGAGTGTGTGTGTGTGTGTGTGTGTGTGTGTGGAGGTGGCACGTGTGCTCAACACGCACTGTCCCAGAGTCTGTGTGTGACTTTGTATGAGAGGGTGTGTCTCTGTGGTGGTGAATGTGAATCTGTGTGTGTGAGTGTTCGTGAATGTGTGCAATGTATGTACAATACACACAAGCGTGCACCGCGATGTGCATGGGTATTCATGAGTGTGTATGTGAAGAGACAGAGGAATCACAGGATATGGCCCTTCTGTGTATTTTCAAGTCAGCAAATGTCACCCGCTCACTTCCTTTGTACCCGAAAGCAGGAGCTAGGGAGAGTGCTGGTCATAGGAAAGGAGGGGTCATGGCTGCAAGGGCTCACAGGCTATTTGAGACACTGAGACCAGGTCAGAGAAACAATGAGAGAGCAAACCAAGGAAGAGGAAAAAGGAGACAGGCGCTTGGCGCATGCCTGTAATCCCAGTACTTGGGAGGCTGAGATAGGAGGATCACAGGTTCAAGGTCAGCCTCAGCAACTTAGATCCTGTTTCAAAATGAAAAAAATAAAAAAGTCTGGGGGTGTATCTCACTCAGAGGTTTAACACCCTTGGGTTCAATCCCCAGCACTAAAACAACCATAGCAACCACCATGAAAGGGGAAAGAACAATGAACTGAACAAGCACAACCTGCGCCTGGATTGCACTTGAACCCTGAAGCCGGTTAGCCCTGGCATTAGTCCATCTCTACACTTCCTGATCGTGAGGCCTTGGGCCAGTCACCTCTCTGGGCTGCAGGTTTTTTGCTTATAAAACAGGGCTAAGAAAATTCATTGCGTTCATAGAAAAGTGAAAAAGAATGTGCACCAGCAACTCACTGCGCCCACTCTGTACCAAGAATTCAGTAAGCCACAGCTCTTGACTGTCCCTGGGTAGAACCTGTGAGGGAAGCACTGCATTCCCCTTTTAGAGATGGGAAAACTGAGGCCCAGTGGAACCAGAGTCACACTGTGAGAGAATCGAGACCTCCAACCCCTGAGCTATCTGGCTTCAAAATCCGCCATGTTACCTCCTGTACCAAGCCTCTGACCTCCAGAACTGCTGGCTTCAGAGGAGAGAAACCTCAGCACAGACGGCAATCCACAGTGATTTCTCCATGATCTATGGGGTGGCGAGGAAAGGCCACCCAGACAGAAATGGCTTTTGTGCTGAGACCACATTTTGGACACAGACACCAAGACAGGAAGTGGCCTCTAATGTCCACTGTTCCTTTGGAGTAAGGAGAGCACGTACATCCTATCCGCCAGGCCCAGGAAATGCCCTGCGGGTTGGCAAGGGACAGCCTGGGCCCTGCTTCATCTTCAGTGGCTCCATTCCCTGACCAATGCCTGTTTGATAGCAGCTCGTGGTCTCATTCCAAGGAGTGAGGTGGGGCTTCTTGGTGTCAGCACCAGTAACGTTTAGGGCAGTGTGCTTCTTTGTTGTGGGGGACTATCTTGTGCTAACCTCATGCCTGGCCTCTACCTATTGTGCCAGGGCTGGGGTCTGGAGTGTCCCCCTAAAAGCTTGTGTGTTGAAGCCCGGTCCCCAGTGCAGCAAGGCTCAGAGATGGGGCATGGCCTGGAAGACCAGATATGTCCCTGTCTTCTCTCTCTCCTTCCAGACTCCATTAATGGAGCAGCTGTCCTCCGCCTTGCTGCTGAGGTGTTTCTGTCCTGGAGCCTGCTGTCCATGGACTGAACCTCTGAAAACTCTGAGACCGTGAGCCCAAAGAAACTCTCCTCCTCTAAGCTGTTCTTGTCAGGTATTTTGGTCCCAGGAATGAAAAAGCTGATTAATAAATATGCCCTGGATACTAGTAACACTCCCCAGTTATGACAATTAAAACATTTCCAGATGTTGCCAAATGTCATCTGAGGCTTAGAATCACCCCCAGTTGAGGACAACTGTTCTGAGGGTTCTTTCCACTCATACAAGGCCTCAAAGTGGGAATAAGATATGGAAAGGAAATGCAGGGTTCCTATACCTAAGCAACTTAACATTCCTTAGGTACCTATACAAATACGTGGAAAACAAAGCATCACCCAGGGCCTGCTGCACGCTGGACACTGAGCCAGGTGCCACTGAAGAGGAAGGAGCCAGGTTCTAGGCCAGACTGCCAGATCATCATGCCCACAGAAAAACTACAGAAGTGCTAGTGTGAGACTCTGAGTAAAATTCAATTGGTACAAAGGAGGTGTCCCATCCACACGAATCCCCTTCCTTTTTCCAATTCAGTGGCTACCTGCCTCTGGGATTCAACACCACCAGCTAGCAACTTCACTGCCTGGATTCACCCTCTCTGTGCAGACAAAGTGGCAAGGTAACACAGTGTCCCCTGGGGGCTGTGGGCATAGATAGCTGAGTATCTCTGAGTTGGGGACTTCTGGAGCCTGGAGTAAATGCACCACTCTCCCCTGACAGCCCATCACAGGACCATTCTTAGACAGAAAGAGAGAGGGGGAGAGAGAGAGAGGAGAGAGAGAGAGAGAGAGAGAGAGAGAGAGAGAGAGAGAGAGAGAGAGAGAGAAGAGAGGTTTCCACAAGGCCAAACTTAGAAAGCATAAAATTAGCTGCAGAAAATTTCTGAACTTTAGCTAGCATATTACTGGGCAAATTTTTAGTGCCATTTGCATTCACTTAAAAAGCTCTTGGAGGGGTTCTGGGAAACCTGGTGAGCAGCGATTTTCAATTTCATTAGTCACCAGTCACTAGACACACGGGCCGGTGCACCGGAGCACCACGGTTCGTGAGCAGCTGAAAACCTGAGATCAAGTGCAAGGAGGACTCCGGCTGCCAAATTTCAGGGCAGGGGGAGAAAAATAGAAATCTGGAATGTGTTTGTACTTACTGTCCATTCCAGTAAAATGAAACGATCTCTCCTCCAAACATGTGTTACTGCTTAGGCCAGAAACTGTATATATTGGTCTAAATCCAGAATGGTCTGTGTGACATATTACTCTATATGACAAAATTACTACAACCTGCATTCTCTGTAGAAATGCCTAGTGCAACAGTATAGGATGATAATTTGTTGTACAACAAAAGTACATCATAATTTCATGTCGGCATGGGCCAGGCCTCGGGACTTTCAAAAGAAAATCTGCAACGCATGTGGACCCAGGCTGGATATGCGCCCCTGGCCCCCCACTTCCACCCCTGCCCCCACCCATATGGTGCATGATCAGAATGGAAGAAAGATGGGCTTTATTTATAACATACCATATTCCACTTGAAAGTGACAAGAACACACACACACACACACACACACACACACACACACACACAATCAAAAAACTAAAAATAAAGCCAAATGGCAATCTGGTGTTCTCATGCACAAGACATCGGTGGCCAGACCTGGTTCACCTACCAAAAGGAGGTTAACACAGCCAAAAGACAGGAATGTTCATCTTTCAGCACTGAGCTGTTTCGAACTCGTCCAGGGCAAAGCCATGTGAATTCCTTGAGACACCCCCCCACTCCCCCCAAAACCACAGCCCCCTCTTTGGCCCTAGCCGGGGCTAAGGTTTCATTACGAAGCCCGGGCCCTGCTCCAATGCTCTCATCTGTCCCTCTAAGCAGCTCCGACAGATCACTCCACAGTACACGGATTCTCGTTGGGATAATGTCTTGGAGAGTAACAACCTGAAATATGATCCAGTCAGAGTGTGTTAAGGGTAAAGCATTTCTTTATGACACGTTTCACAAAGTAAGGTTGCAAACCAGGGGGAAATAGACGGCGAGAAAAATTGAATGCACAACCTAGAGCAGCTCAGTTGCTAATGCATTGTAGTGCAGCGCTGCTTTCCTGATGTGGAAACTTTGGCTCTAGGAAAACATGAAAACATTCTTTTCTCTTCCTTCCATCCTTTTTCTTCATTCTCTGACTTCCTTCCTTTCTCTCTCTTTCCATTTGGGAGGGGTGGGGAGAGAGTTCCCTGGGAAAGTATGGAAGCTTCCTTTCCTGGGATGCTTCCTCAGACGACAGGGATGTCCAAACACCACTGGCCCCCGAACATCACGTCTTCCCAATTTCAAACCTACTCTCCTACCAGAAAATTACCGAAGCTCTTCTCAGACACGCCTAAAATGTTCCTTTAAAGGAAAAGTTCCCATAAAAGCTTTTATATCTCAATTACATCAAAATCTAACTGAATTTGTCTCTGCTCTGAAGAGCAATGGCTTAAGCCACTGTGCCTGAAGGGACTCCAGCTTTCTCTGGAGCAGCCAAACCTGTATTCTGGGTTCGGTGACCATCAAAAAAATCTGTCTTCCTGGAGTTTCTTTGGTTCAATAAAACCTGAAACATATTTTGCCTAGCATTTTTCCTCAGGATTTTTAAACCCGTGTGTACTTCATGGCAAATGGGATCCATATGTCCCTGATTCATTGATACTTAAGCCATTAAGATGCTGTTTTGTAAGAACACTTTGATGTCCGAGGGCCGTCCAGTCGTTGGAGGGCATTTTTCCCCCTTCACAAACAGGAAGTTTTCCCTTCTCAAGGCGTACGGGAGTGAGAGGCCAGTTCCCCGAGAATGGGGGACCGAGCGGGAAATGGTTCCGGCCTGTCAGGACCAGTTTGTCCTGCTTGGCCACAGGACAGCCCCCAGACCCTGCCCTGGGCTGCAGTGGGAAGGGGTCTTGTGTAAGGAGCCAGGAGCCGCTCACCCTGGCGCCTGGATCGTTAGTGCCCTGCCCACACCCCCGGGACTCAGACCCATCTCCCGGAGTGGATTCAACATGCCTTGGCATGTTTATTCCTTTTTTATGGGACATCAAAATAGCATGTGACAAAACAAACAAACACCATGGCTGGGGAGAGGGTGGGGACGTCATTTGCCCTTGTTTCTTTAGGACTGCTACAGAGGCTGTGACCCAGCATGGTTTCTGGGGAGGGAACAATTGCAGGAGGGGCGGATGCCCATTCCCCAGACATCTGAGTGGTACAGTCACTCAAAGATCAGCCTGCGGCCCAGATGGACCCCCACCACCTCCAGGAAGAGGCAGGAGAAAGAGCCAGAGCTTTGTACACAGGCAGCTCTGACACCCACCAGCCCGGGGGAGTGACTCCATCCACTGGAGGCTCCGCTTCCCCCTCTATCATCAGTAAGACCCAACCCACAGAACTGTTATGAGAAAGGACAGCCAGGAAGGATCAGATGCACCCCTCACCTGACAGGTGGCCATGGTCGTCATGATGCGGCTCCCTGTGATAAGGTCCCCCTGGGCTGGATGGCGTTGCAGAGGGCGGCATGTGCTCCCAGAATGGACATCACTGCACAACTGCCATCTGGTTGTTCATAAGTATCTGGCTGTAGGTCATTATTAGATGACCTACAGGCCATGCAGAAGTGTGGTCCTGCTGACATAGAAATAGATCATTCCTGCAATCGAGTTTTCATAACTACGTCATGTATTGGAGTTCCTAGGAAATGGGGCTGGGAGGAGGGTGGGGGAGAGAAGGCCAGCAAGTCCTCCGCTCCAGCTTCCTGCAGCACCGGAGAGGCAGGAAACCCCCTGCCCTCCACCCAGGTGCGTCCCCATGGGACTTGAGAAGGTCCCTGCTGGGAGCAACATCACACAGCTGTGTGTGCCGGAGCACTCGTCCTGCAAAGAGTTCCCAGGCCTCAAATGCGCAACTTCAAAGGAAGAGTCACTACAAGACCTTGGGCAACTCATGTTGCCCTCCTGAGCTTGGTTGCCTGTTGTGCAGGAGAAGGGTGAGGCGACCACCCCTCCCAGGGCTGCTGGGAAGCGCAGAGGAGGGGACAGAATGCAGCCTTCTTACAGCGCCTGGCGAGCAGCCAGCAGGCTTGTTGCTTATCTCTCTCCACACCTGCCCCATCGGAACACACAGCCTCATCCTATAAATCCATTCTATTTTCTTTTCTCGCCTCTTAAATTACAACAAAACAAAAATCTTTCCACACCCCACGTGCAGTTACCCACTCCCCCACCATCTCTCTCTTTTCCTCTACAAATTTACTGAGAGTTCCTGGCCATTTCTATACCTTCACTTCCCACTCCCAGCTCACAACTCATTGAATGCCATTGCCATCAAAGCAAGAAGGGTGCTTACAAAGGATGCTCGGCTAGGCCTTTCTTCGTATGTACTTTAAAAGCACAAATACAGAACAAGGTGCAGGAGACTGAGGGATATTGGAAGTAGGGAAAAAACAAGACTGGGACTAGGAAGCAGCCAGGGAGGCATTTGGGGTACAAGTTCTGCAAGAATGAGTGCCTCCTTAAATTTTGACACCCCCCCTCCAGATACCTCAGTGCCTTACCTTAGTCCTAGTCCTGCTTCTCGAAATAATCCTAAATTTAGTTTATTTCCAATCCTCAAAGGATATGAAAGTCACATGTACAGTAGAAAACTCTGCTGTCACTAAAAGGAATGAAGTAGATTCTTTCATACAGCTACTCCCTCTGGCCACTGTTGCCATAGCAACACAGACCCAGGGCTGCTGTAGGTGCTAACGTTTCAAGAGCAGTTGGAAATGTGAATTTTTGTATGAAAGTGCTTGACTTTGAAAATTACTATGAGTGGACTTTAAGCCTTTTCACCTAAAAAGTGATAAGTATGTGAGATAATGGATAAGGTAATTTGCTTGGTTTATCCATTCCACAATATATACATATATTGAAATATCTTGCCATACACCATACATATATACAGCTGGTCCTTAACTTATTATGATTTGACTTGCAATTTGTTAACTTTAAAAGAGTGCAAAACCAAACCCATATTAGCATTCTGTTTTTCACTTTCGGTACAGTATTCAGTAAATAACATGAGATAGTCAATACCTTATTATAGAATAGGCTTTGTGTTAGCAGATTTTACCCAAACATAGGCTAACGTAAGTGTTCTGAGCATATTTAAAGTATGCTGGGCTAAGCTGCGATATTCAGCAGGTAAAATGTATTAAATGCATTTCCAACTTAAAATATTTTCAACTCACAATGGGTTTATCAGAAGGTAAGCTCATCGTAAGTCAAATAGTACCTGTACAATTTTTATCTATAAATCCAAATAAAATTTTTAAAAATCCTTAAAGAGGAGGTTCATGACTTTAAAAAAATGTTGACATCAAAGTCAAATTAAAACCAAACATCATGCCAAATAAAACATATAGCTTCAGCCTTCATGTTGAGGGTCCCAGACCTCTGGCCATGCCAGTTGAGATGTTGATCAGGGTGAGGAGGTGTTGGTTGTGTGCTGGACTTAGGAGCGAGAGGGACAAGGGGACAGAGATTAAAGAAGGGGTATGGGAGACTGAGGTCCTCCTCCAGCAGTAGTACCTAAGGGATGGCAGGACCCAGAGGCGGCTGTGTGGTGCCACCCTACATTCTGAGGTTCCTAAGCCCTCCATCCCCATGCAGAGTGGAGGAGTCTGTGCTGCGAGGGAAGAGAGATTTCCTTGGCCACGGTGTGAACTGGGGGTGACTAACGAGCAGAAGGCTCTCCCTGGCATAACCCAGGGAGCCCCAGAAATGACCACAGCTGAGTTTCCTGCTAGGAAGGGACTGTCAGGATGGGACTTTTGGATCATTCAGAAAGCTGGTCAAAAGAAAATAGGAAATGGTTGTTTCTTACCCACCCAAGATTCACATTCAAATCCAATATTGCTTTTTTTTTTGGCACTGGGGATTGAACCCAGGGGCTTTCTACCAATTTTATTTTTTGTTTTTAACAGGGTCTTGCAAGTTTGCTGAAAGTCTCACTACTTGCTCAGGCTCTCCGCAAACCTATGATTCTCTGTCTCAGCCTCCCAAATACTAGGACTACAGGAAGCCACTAAGCCCCCTTCCACTATCTTTTAAAAGTATTTTTCCAGTTTTGTCTACATTTAGCCTTCCTTTTAGGAATTTGTTTTTAGATGTGTGCCTGAACCCAAGAACTGCCATTCCCACATTTGCTTTCCTCCCCTCTGGCTCTGCAGTGGCCAGCACAGCACTCTCCAATAGAAACAAAACACCAGCCACTGAGAAACTCTGAATTTCCTGGTAGCCACATTTAAAGAGTAAAAATAAACAAAATTAATTTTAATAACATGTCTTACTTAGCCCAAAAGATCAAAAGGAAATCATTACAACATGTGATGAGTATAAAAATTAATGAGATATTTTACATTCTTTTATTTGTATTGTCTTCAAAACCCAGTCTGTGTTTTATACGTACAATACGTATGACTGACTCCATGGGGTTAGTGCTCAGTCTTGCAGCTAGAGGCTGGGTGTTGGGCAGCGCATGCCCAAAGCACAGGGAATGTCCAGTAAATGAGATTTTTGTGCGTCTATGTCTGATACTGAGGCTTGAGCCCAAGGGCATTTAGCTCCAAGCTACACCTCCAGCCTTATATATTTTATTTTTATTTTGAAACAGGGTCTCACTAAGTTGTAGAGGGCCTTGCTAAGTTGCTGAGGCTGGCTGCAAACCTGTGATCCTCCTGTCCTAGCCTCCCAAGTACTGAGATTACAGGCATGTGCCACCACGCCTGGATATAAATGAGAAATTTGAGGCCTTTGCAGTTACCGTGTCTCACTCAGGATTCTCATCAGCGGAGAGTGCGTACCTTGCCGGTGTACCTTGAGGATACGACTTGAGTGCATGGAGTCCCGGGCCCGAGAGCTCCAAGCTCAGGGTGAGGACGCCACAAAGTCCCCAGTGCCTGGCACACGGCAGCACAGCATGTATATTTGCAAAATGAGTAAGTGAAGAAATGTTAGCTATTATGCTATTATATTTGTCTATAGCAGTAATCCTTAACCTTTTTTTGCGGTGACAGGCCCTGTTGCAAATCTGATAAACACTGTGGATCCTCCTCCCCACAAAAGTGATCCAAACTCAAAATGTTTGGATAAAATTTCACATTTACAGAGTCTCTATAAACCATCTACAGACTTTCTAGTGTAGGAACCCAAGTAAGAAATTTGTGGTTTAAAAAATTATTTCTACTTCCATCAAGTGCTTATCAAGCTTATTTTTCTTTTTTCTTTTGTAGATACATTTTTTTTTTTTTTTTTTTTTTTTTTTTTTTTTTTTTTTTTTTTTTTTTTTTTTTTTTTTTTTTTTTTTTGCAGTACTGGGGATTGAACTCAGGGGCATTCTACATCCGAGCTATACCCCCAGCCCTATTTTTTATTCTTTATTTTGAAACTGAGTCTCACTAAGTTGTGGAGTACCTCACTAGGTAGCTGAGGCTGGCCGTGAACCAGGATCCTCCGGTCTCAGCCTCCCCAATGCTGGGATTACAAGCGTGCACCACCACACCCGGCTTGTAGATACATTTTTTAAAATGGGAAAATAGCTAATATCTTTTCCAATGGAGTGAGGTGTGATGGTTTTGCCAGTGAGGAAAAAATTGTGGGTAAGTCCATGAAAAATTCACTTTTTGCCATTTATTTTGATTTTTTTCTATCATCTAAATCATGTATCAGCACTATATCACCGAACTCAAATATGAGTTTGGTGGCCACAAGCCATTTTGTCTGAGATGTTTAAATAACATATATTTATTGGAAGAAATAAATATATGACTAGAAAAAGAAAATACATAAAAATAGAAAGAAAAATACAACTAAAGAGTACTTATCACTCAGACATCTGATCAAACTTTAATGTATTTCTCCAGTATTTTTTCTATATATAGGTTTCTAATAATTATACATTTACTTATATTTCATACATTTATATTATGTATATATTTATGTTTGTATACAATATTTGCATTATATGTATATTAAATTATACTTATTTTCATATATTGATAAATTTTATTTCATGTATGTTTATGTGTGTATACATATATATTAATATATACATATATATTTCATTTATTATTTCTTAAGCATTTCCCTGGATTATCTTAAATTCTTCTTAAATATTATTTTAAGTGACTATATAATATTGGGTAGAATGGAGGCATATTGTTTAAGACTATATTTAATTTTGGGTCTACTTGTTATAGCAGCTACTATTAGGCTTAACTAATCTATTGTGGGCAAGTTGTTAAGCCTTTATGAGCCTAGTTTTTCTCCTTTCAACCAAGGACAGAAGCAGATTATCATAAAAATGCATGGCTAGGGTTCCATTTACAACAATAGAGCTCATGTTAAACAATATAGAAGTTCATTTGTCTCTCACACAGGGATTCGTGCTTATGCAATCTGGGTCAAAATTCCCAGTCTTGATTGGCAGTCCTTACGGTATTGCCCTGTCTGTGTGGTCCAAGATGGTGCACCAGGTTTGTATGCAGCCTGCATGTTGAAGGAAAGGGGCATACTCTTTCCTTTTAAAGGCATGATATTGAAACCGCACATATTTCCTCTCCTCACTTCCCACTGGCCATAAAATGGTCCTATCTGCTAAGAGGGAGAGGGTGGGATATGCTGCCTTTATTCCGGACAATGACACTTTTCCACTTATAATCAGGGGTTCTGATCCTACACAAGAGAAGGGAAAATGGAGAATCTAGAAGTCTAGAAGCCTCTGCACATAAAAGCATTTGACACAAGGCAGAAAGGGCTGGATCGATGGCATTGAAAACTGCCCCACCAGCCACTACCAGTTCTTACCTTTCTAGATCTCCTCCTGCTTCCTTGCCCCCAGTCACACAGTTACTCTAATGCCACCAGGACACCTCTAGATAAGATTATTAGCAAGCTTTCATTGAACAAATCATGAGACACCAGACTGTGCAAAAGCCCGCCCCTCCCTGTCCCCCACTGAGGCACTTGACAGGCTCAACCTACAGCTTCAGCCCCATTCAGCTGTGTCCCTGAGGTCTGGGAGACTGTGACACATCCTCAGCTCTTGCTTCTCTGAGCCCAGATGTCAGCCACATGAAGCCTAATGATCTGCAGCCGGTCCTTGGGCATCTTTGGACTCCCAGAGGGCCCAGCCAGGGAATGATGATAATTATATTACAAACTGCTACCATTTAGTGCTTGCCAGTGGCCTAGGTGCCAAAGGAGGGCCCTGTACACACTTGCTCATTTGCACACACAGACTCTAAGTGATGAAGTATGTTCTCCACTTTAGAAGTGAGACTGTTGGGGGCGCCAAGAAGTAGATTTGCCTGTGTCCTCATAGCAGGGAAGCGGCAGAAGCAATATTTGCACCCCGTTGCCATGGTTTGGATACATGTCCCCCAAAGATCCATGAGTTAAAGGGTTGGTCCCCAGGATGGCACCGTCAGAGGTGGTTAAACCTTTAGGAGGTGGGGCCCAGTGAAAGGAGGTCCTCAGGTTATTGAGGATGCACACTTGCAGGCGATGGTGGATCCTGGCCTATCCTCTTCCCTTTGCTCCCTAGCAATTTGCTCCGGGACTCCCTCCCTCCACCATGTGCCACTTAAAACACACAAGCCCAAAGTGATGAGGCCACTCGATCTTGAACTGGAAACTATAGAACCATAAGCCAAGATAAACCCTTTCTCTTTTTTAAGCGAGTTGCCTCTGGTATTTTGTTATAATGATGGAAATCTGACTAACACACCTGTTCTCTAAAATATCCATAGCTTTTGAAGCAACTCCAGGAGGCCTCTGTTCTTGATCTTCCCAACACAACATCTCTTGTGTGTATATGTGAGGGGAGGATCCAGCCTTTATCCACTCAGAAGAGCCCATGTGGTCTGAGTGAGGCTGACCAAGAAGAGGAGGGCATGGCCCAGCCAGAGCACGTTAGTATATTATAGATGGGGTCAGGAGTTGGCTAGTGACTCAACTGAGGGGACACGGCTATGATGGTGACACTGAGTACATGAAGCCAGGCCCTGGGGCAGCTGACACATGCAGCCTGAAGAACAAAGGTCATGGCACCGGAGAGCAGACACAGGGAGAGACAGGGAGAAGATGCATTCTGGCAATATCCTGGATTTTTCAATATGCTGGACTCCTGCCCAGACTGCAATCACCTGAGCTACTTGGGGACATGAGCTCACAGTTGCTTGTCTAGGATATGGCCCAGGAGAGATGGGATATAGGTCTGGAGCACCTGCACACGCTCCAGGAGAAAGGGGAGATGCAGCCACACAACAGCCAGAGAAGGGTGGGTCCTATTCTCTCCTGCATCCCACTTTCTGCCTACCTGCCTTTATACCTCCTCTCCACCTCACCTGGAGTTTTAGGGCAGTCCCAAGTCTTATTCATACCTGGTCAGTGTGGCCTTGGCAAATGTCTAAAATTTCCTTTATGTGTTCAGAACAAGCAAAGTAAAAACAAAAGGGCAGTCTCTTGTGCACAGTTTTGGAGCTGTGGATGCCCTCACCAGACCATACTTGTGTGTTCTACCCATGAGATGCTGAAAGGGCTCTCCTAAGCTGCTGGGGATGTGGGAAGAAAGGCTGAAGTTACTCAGCACCACTGCAGGATTTGTAGTATTGTCAGGGTCTGCATCAAGTACTGTCCTGGGTGCTGGAGGGTCCAGGATGAGCAAACATGGAAATCATTCCTACCTTTAAGGAGCTAACTGTCTAGTGCCCTAGGGAAACCAGAGGCCTCCTGCCATGAAGGAGTTCAGATGGGCATTCTGCAGCAGACCTGGGTCTGTATCTTTGCATTCAGGCTTTGCAGTGGAAACCTTCAGCTTTAACTAGCTATGAGCTGATGAAATGCCTATCATGTGTGTACCTAGGTGCTTGGTGTGAGTCAAGACAGCAAGAGATGTTACCTTTAAAAAAGTGGTATATTTAAAAATACCCAAAATTGGGTGCATCATTTGGAGTTTCAGGAGACAGAAGTAACGGTCCAAAGCAGTGTTAGAAGAGACTTGAATAAAGGGAATATTTATAAACATGTGGAAGCCAACAAGAAATTGTAAAGCCCCATGAAAGTAATAGGGAGAAGCTACAATCCTGTGCAGAAGATGCAAGGGGGAGCTGCAGACCCCAGAAGGACCCTTACTATGATTGTCCCAAGGACCTGACGTTCTCTGACCTGAGCTGTCATTGATGACTCTCCCAGTTCTGTATCTAAAGCTGAGCCTTTTTGCTAGGATTCCACCTCATCTGTTATGGTCTGGATCTGGACTGACCCCCCAAAGCTCATGAGTTCAGCAATGCCGTAACCTGCAGAGGTGAGATGATGGGATCGTGAGGGCCCTGATCTCATCGTTGGATTAACCCATTTGTGGGATTAATGATTTGAATGGATTTACTTGGAGGTGGTGATACCTGCAGGTAGGTAGGTCATGGCTGGAAGAAGTAGGTCACAGTGGGTGTGGTCCTGAGTACTATATCTGTTCCTGTCCCCTTCCTGTCTGTCTGCCTGTCTGTCTGTCATGGACTCAAATCTCTGTAACTGTGAGCCAAAATGTTATCTGTCCTCTGCTAAATTGTTCTTGTCAGGTATTTTAGCCACAGTGGTGAGACCATGATCAACACACCATCCAAAGACTGATGTGTGCCGCTACCTGGGATTCCCTCAGACAGTGCAAATTTAATACATGCAAACTCAAGGAACCATGTATTGCTTCATAGCAATATAAAGCAGAGGGGTCCAAAAACAAGAATATGGATATCATTTAAGTGCATTGCAATTTTGGAAAACAAAACAAAATGCATGTAAGTGTGCAAGACACTAACACTAGTGCCAGAATGTGTAGATATAGACATAGCTATAAAGAAAAAAGTAAACTATGAGCCTTTACTTCAAACACAACATATAACTCTTATAAATGATGAAGAACTTTAATTTCTAGAAGAAAACAGAAAATCTATAAAACTTGGAATGAGCAAAGTTTTCTTAGGATGAAAAACATGGGCCATAACAAAAAAATTATAAATTGACTTTGTCAAAATATCAGTCTTCTCTTCTTCAAAAGATTTCAGTAAAAGTAGTTGTGTGGTGGAGTGTGCTTGTAATCCCAGTACTTGGAATGCTGAGTCAGGAGGATTGCAGGTTTGGAGCCAGCCTCAGAAACTTAGTGAGACCCTCAGCAACTTAGCAAGAGCCTATTTTAAAATTTAAAAAATAAAAATAAAAAAGAGCTGGTGTAGCTCAGAGGTAGAATGCCTCTGGGTTTGACCCCCCAGTACCTCCTCCCTGCAAAAAAAAAAAAGACTCTAGTAAAAATTAAAAGCAAACTAAAGATTGGAGTAATGTATTTTCAAAACAATGATCTGACAAAGGACTTTCATCCAGAACTTAAGAGAATTCCTTTAATTCAATGAAAATAAGACAAATAACCCAATTTTGTTAGATGGGCAAAAAGGTTTTGCTTTTCCAAGGATGATACATTAATCTCCAATAAGCATATAGAAAGATATTCAACTTTGTTGGTCATTGGGGAAATATACATTTAAACCACAAAATACTACTTCATATCTGCTGAAATGGTTAAAATGTATATATATTTTTGGTGGTACTGGGGATTGAACCCAGAGGCATTCAAGCCACATCCCCAACTCAATTTTATTTCTTATTTAGAAACAGGGTCTCACTAGATTGATGAGAGTCTCACCACTTGCTGAGTCTGTCCTCGAACCTGTGATCCTTCTATCTCAGCCTCTCAAGTGCTGGGATTGCAAGCATGTGCCACCACACCTGGCTAAAATCATGTTGTTGTTGTTTTTTAATCTAAGCAAAGCAAATGTTAGTAAGGACATCAGATGTCCAGCCTCAGAACGGTGACACAACACATTTCTGTGACTTCAGGCACCCAGGCCCTGGTACTTGCTCTGGCAGACCCATCAAAACAGCACAGTTTTCAAGTGACCAAGTGAGCACAGCCCTGTGTTTGTGTCATAACACAAGCAGGAAATGCACCTGCCACATGCCAAAACCGCCCTTCTTTGCTAGTGACAACCCAGTGGTCATTTTTTTCATCAATAGTCTTTTATATTAGTCGACACATGATACATGCAGCTTTTAATAGCTGATTAAAATGTCATCACTACTTTGCATTTCCAGAATAAAACAGTTGTAGGAGGCATAATAAAAGTAATAGCAATAATAATAGCTAACAGGCCTAATCTTGTGATTAGGTATGATGCTAAGTACATCCCATGCTTCAAAGTTCTCCAAAAGCCTAGGAGGGGCATTTTAGCATCCCCATTCAAAAACAAGGAAATCTAAAGAATTAAAATGAACCTCTCCCCCTCCCCCGGTAAGTTTTAGAAATTAAATGAGGATCTCTAAAGTGGGACTCTGTCTCATTCCATGAGGCTGTCTATTGAGAAAGGTTTTCTATTTTGTAAATGCATTTATCTTTTATGTCAGGGTAGGTGCTATACTTGATAGTAATAAAACTCTTTAAAATTTAGTCATTTAGGCTTTCCAGGGAAATCTAGAAAGTTTTCCTCATTCATCTGACTTAAGACCATTTCAGAAGTCTAAATACATAGTTACCTACTGCATATAAATATGGTAGGATTTTTTTTTTAACATGTAATATCCATAGCACGTGGTACACCTTTTTTGTTGTTGTTGTTCTTTTTCTTGCTGAGAAAAACAACCACCCTCTATCCACTGCGGGATGATTTATGCGACTGTTGTTATTCATGGCTAGGAAAAACTTAGAATGCTCAAAGTAAGCAAAAACATCTCTGCAGCTGCTGCGGATGGCCTGTTCCCTGATACTAAGTTGGCTCTGTACACCGGCGGTCCTGCAGAAGTGCCAGCCTCATCTTGAAGCCATTAGCACTTTGAAGGAGTGCATGCTGAAGGGGGGTGTCCTTGTGAAAATTCTGATTACTGGGAGAGCGCCCAGACTAATCCTTGACCTTGAAATCAGGCCCAGTCTGGCCCCTCGCATGCAAGAGCACCTTTTCTCACGCAACTGGAGCTGCGCAGAGCAGGGAAGGATGAGGTGTTAAGAGAGTCCTAATGAGCCATGTTACAGATGTGTAAAACAGCTGGGGGGATGATGTCAGGACGCTCCACACTCACACCACCGCCTCTGCTACTTGCTGCTGTTATTAGAAACAGACCCAGGAGGAGGGGACCTAGGAGACCGCCATTCCCTTCCCGACCACTTTCTGGTCCTAATTAGGTAGGCTGGGCCCCAGCTGCTCCACCAAAGCTCGCCAGGTGACTCCACACGTCTAGGTTGATGATCCGGAAGAGTCCTGCTTCAGCTTGCACCAAGACCATCTTTGCGGGGTGTGGGGGGTATTCATTGTACTTGTTACATGATAAGACTGACTCTGAGTGGGTGCAGAGAACAACTAAACACTTAGGGAAGAGATCTGGGATGAATTGCAATGAAGCACAAACTCTGAACATTTTCAGTTAGGGGTGTGATTCTGAAAAGCGCCTGATGTCTGATGAGGTCATACTGTCATGGCTGTGAGCTTAAGGCTTGTTTTCCAAAACAAACACTAGGAATCATCCTGTCTTGTAGCTAACTTCAAATGTACCCTCCATCCCCCTTTCCATTCTGGAAAAGGAGTCATTTAAGTGCCTATTGTGTGCCAAATGGTTACGTGGAGTGGCACTTTCATCCTTTAACAAGCCTATGAAAGATTGTTGTAGACGAAGCCGGGCTCAGAGAAGTGAGGTGACTTATCCAAAATCACACAACTTGGAAGTGGAGTGGAATTTGAATCCAGACCAGGCATCCTGCAGACCAGGTTTCTAGCTTCTCCACCACTTTTAGCCTCATCTGTTTTCTTGTTATCAGTTACCATACGACGGGATTTACTTCCGAGCATTGACTTCCGTTTTACTCACACGTGTCTTAGGCTGGTTACATACATCTTCGCCCATCAGACTGTATGCTCCATGAAGACAGAGTCCACATCTGAGTCTGCCAAACCATTTGTGGGCTGTCACCTACACCGTCAGTGTTGGTTGTCGCCCATTGGTCACCCCGCCCTCCTTCTCCTTGCTGGCAGAGTCAAGACTGTTCTGGTGTCTACCTCTCCTTCAAGTGACTCAAAGAGAAGGTCCAAGGAGTTTAAGCCACTCACAGGGAATGACTGGGGGGATGGGTATGAGGGCCAGTTCTAGTCAATAAAATAGGACAGGAAGCCAGCTGGAGAAACTCTGGAAAAGGTTCTATGCTCTTAGAAGTGAGATCCTGGGAAGAGACCATCTCTCCTCTTCCTCTTGGCACTGTATTGTTTGCAAGAGATGCTGGGGACCACAGCAGCTGACTTGTGACTACAAGAGAAGCCGACCTCAGAGCATAGCTGTGAAAGGGCAGAGGGCAAAGGAAGAGAGACCAGGAGACCTGATGGCGTGGAAGATGAGAAACTAAGTATCATGTACTTATTCATCCTGCCATTTTTTATTGTGTGGCTACTAAATATTGGGCAATGGGACAGTAAGAGTGAACAAAATCAAAATAGTGCCTGCTCTTAGGAGCTCCCTACAGTGAGGAAGGCAGACATGAAATAGACATATTGGTATACAATTAGAGGAGTGATCCTACTTCTTATTTATTTATTTAGTATTACTTAAATGATGAATTAATTATAAATTATCCAGTAATTCCAATCTTTCAGTAATGCTAGAATAGCTTGTCATATAAGGGCCCTTGTGTGAATGCCAATGAGCATTCTGGACTATTTGAAGGAAGTGGTCACCTTGTTACCAGAAACAGAAACTGGAGAGAAGTTGGCTGGGTTTTTGCCTTATAATACTCCGCAGTCTATGTATTTCAGAGTAACTAGGATTTAAGCAGAAAGCATCAGTCATACTGGCTTGAGGAGCACAGAGATGAAGTCTGAGGCCACCAGAAAAGTAAAGGTGAGGAGGAAACCCTGGAAAGGAGGGGTCACAAGATGTGATACCTAGAAAATCTGCATAAAAACTCTGCCTCCGATTCTCACTGACTCCTGTGACAGTTAGTCTGGATTGTCAACTTGGCCGGGTTATGAAACAGCTAAGATTATGTGACTCTGGGTGTGTTGATGAAATACTGGTTTATGTGATGGCAAATTGAAGGCAAAGTCCTGCCCCGCATGTAGGCAGCACATAGGTGTGGGCCCTGGATAAAAGAAGGGGAAAGCCACATGAAGGCATGCATGGTTCTTCCTGAAGAAAGTGCTTCTCCTCTCACCTGAGATATCGGCCTTCAGCACTTCACCATTCTTTCCCTGCAGAGTTTCCTGGCATTTCCATGTTGGACTGGAACTGAATCAATGGCTGCTCCAATCCTGAGATTCCAGCTCTTGGACCTCACGACCTTCACCTCTCCACGTGCAGCCGGAAACGTGGGACTACATTGCTTTGGACTGTAAAGTGATTTGATAAATTCTCTTTTACCACCTACATGTTCAGTTCTGTCACTCTAGTAAACCCTGACCAATACGACTTCTATATTTTGTGTGTTGAAGGACAATGGCAAGGTTCTCAGCAAAAAGTAACAACCAGGAAGCTGAATAAAGTGAGCAGTTCAGTTCAGTCTCCCACTGAACAGTTCAGTGTCTCACTACCAGGGAGACTGAGTCTGAAATGTGATTTCAGCCATGTTAACTGCTTGCTGGAAAAAAAAAATAACACTTTTCAAAGAAAGATGACTGAGCCCAGAGGTTCTACAAAATATATTTCAAAATCTCACATATAAAATAAAACATTACCAAGAGTGAAAATAAATAGAAAAGTGTGACTCATAGTCATTAGAAAACAACTGTAAGGCAATCCAAAAGTTTGGATTAGCATTTCAAAACAGGTATTATAAATATTTTAAGGACTTAAAGGAAATCATTGCTATAATGATTGAACAGATAAGGAATCTTGGCCAACAAACAATAAAAAGAAAGAAACTCCAGAACTAAAAACTATAATGCATGAAATTAAAAAAAAATCACTGAATGGATTTACCAGATGACAGAGATGAAAATATCAAGGATTAATGAACTTGAAAATACATAATAGACATGATCTATATTTTTTAATTTTATTTTTTTAATTGGTGCATTGTAATCATACATCTTTGTTAGGTACAATCTGGTAAAGGCATATATGTACACATCTCTCATTTAACCCTTCCCCAATTCCCACCTCACTCCCTCCTCCTCCCTCCTTCTCAAGTTCAGTTTAGTGATTGACTTTGATGTGTTCATGAAAGTACATCATGTGCATTAGGGTGTCCCCCTCCCCCCATCACCTTCCGTTAAGTCAAATTCTTTGCTTACCTAAAGTTTCTCCTTCTTTGTCTGGAGTCCCTCTTATGTCCCACTTTCTCCTTAGCTTCCACATATTAGGGAGAACATACG
>PVLC010001396.1:65062-145175 GCA_004027655.1 Graphiurus murinus
CTCACTTAACATAATGTTTTCCAGTTCCATCCATTTCCCTGCAAATAACATGATTTTGTTCTTCTTTATGGCTGAGTAAAATTCCATTGTGTACATATCCCATAGTTTTGTAATCCATTCATCTGTTGATGGACATCTTGGCTGGTTCCATAGTTTGGCAATTGTAAATTGTGCAGCTATAAACATAGATACACATGCACATAATAGACATGATCTATTCTGCAAATAGAGATTTAAAAAGTAGAGAAAATCAACTTAAAAATATATCTAGTAGTGTAACACACATTTACCCAGAAATTTCGTGAAGAACAAAACAAAACAAAATTAAAACTCATAAAATCCTAAGCAGGATAAATTCAAAGAAAATCATTCCCAGGCACATCACAATCAAACCATTAAAAATCCCAAAAAAAAAATTTATAGCAACCAGAGGTAACTAATATAATACAAAAGAACAATTATGCAAAGTATGACTAACTTCTCACTAACAACAATAAAGACTAGAAGACAATGGAAGGGTATCTTTAAAATGCTAAAGAGAAAATGGGAGTGGAGATGTAGTTTAATGGTAGAGTACTTGCCTCCCATGCATTAGGTACTGGGTTCAATCCCCAGGAATGAAAAAAAAAAAGTAAAATAATATTTTCTCAAGTAAATAAAAATGTAGAGATTTTCTTGATTTAAATATAATAAATGATACATTAAGCTATTAAGTTTTTCCAGGTTGGAAAGAACTGATATCAAGAAAAACCCAGGTCTACAAGGAAGAATGGAGAACAATAAAAATAATAAATATGTGACTAAGCATAACAAATTAGAACTTTTTTTGCTCATAATTTTAAAAATATGACAATTTAAAGAAAAATGTAACAACATAGTATGGGACTTATACATATATACCTGATAATAATGGCACAAAGGGTAGATTTAATTAAACTATAATATTGCAGTAATATGTTGTATGTGAAATTGTACAATATTAACTCTAAGTGTGCCCTGACAAGTTAAAGATGCATCATATAATCTCTAGAGCAATCTACAAAATACAAAAGATACAGCTAAAACTTCAATAGATGAATTAAAATGAGATGCCAAAAAGCATTTGTCTAACACAAATAATTCAAAATAAAAGATTCAAAGAATATAGAACAAGTAAAAAAAATCAATAATCCCAAATTCAACCATATCAGTATTTGCATTAAATGTCAATATACTAAAACACTCCAATTAAAAGACAGAGATTACTAGATGGGTAGGAACTAAGATCCAGTTATATTATATAAGAAATTCTAACTGTGAAGAGTTTAAAAGAAAAAGACAGACATATACATTCAAAAAGTGAGCCAGGAGAGTTGGGCTTACTATATTAATTCCAGGCACACCAGGCTTCAGGAAAAGGAGAATTACCAGAGATAAATATAGCCACTTAAAAATGATACAAGAGTCAGTTGATCAAGAAGACACAGGAATCATAAATGTGTATGATCCTATTACAGTTAACAGTGTTTCAAAATACATGAAGAAAAAGTTACAGAACCAGTGGGAGAAATAGATGAACTCACAATCACATTGGACGTTTTAACATCCTTCTCTCCGTAACTGATAAAACTAGACATAAATCTTAGCAACACAGGAGACATAAACGAGAGTTTAACCACACCAAGTGCTGTGGGCTTGTGTGCTTAGGAAGTACAATCACAATGAACCAATCATAATCTTCAAAAATACATTTTTGAAAAGAGTATTAACCACACTGGCCTAATTGACATTAATAGAACACTACACCAAACCACCGTAGAATAACCAAGTGCAGGCCCACAGGACACATCTCAGTGACTTTCTAAAAACTGAACATCTACATAGTATGTTTTCTGATGGCACTAGAATTGGGCTAGAGATCAATAGTATTAATACATTCAGAAAAGCTCCAAATATTTGGAAATTAAACAGCACATTTATTTTTTATTTTATTTTTTTGGTACTAGGGATTGAGCCCAGGGACATTCTACCTCCAAGCTACACCCCCAGCCGCTCCCCTCCGCCTTTTAACTTTGAAACAGTGCCTCACTAGGTTGATGAGAGTCTCCTTACTTGCTGAGGTTGTCCTCTAAACTGCAATTCTCCTGTCTCAGCCTTTCGAATACTGGGATTACAAGCATGCACCTCCACACCCAGCTAAAAAACACATTTATAACACATTATATTTAAAGAAGAAACCATAAGACAAATCAAATTATATGGTGAACTGAGTAGTAATTGGAATCCAATATATCAAAATTTATAAGATTAAACTAAATTAGCACTTATGGGAAATGAATATATTTAAATGCTTATGTGAAAAAAGGGGAAAGACTAGTTAGTCATCTAAGTTTCTGCCTTAAAATGCTAAAACAGACAAATTAATTAAATACAAATCACATAGAAAGTAAAATAAGAGCAGATTTCAATGAATTAAGAAACAACAAAGAACATTCACAGAAAAGTTGGTTCTTTGAACAGATTTTAAATCAGTTGATTAATTCCTAATAACTCTCACCAAGGAAAAGCAGAGAAAATACAAATTACCAAGAGCTGGGCATGGTGGCACATGCTTGTAATCCCAGTACTTGGGAGGCTGCAACAGGAGGATTGCAGGTTCAAGGACAGCCTCAGCAAGTAATGAGACTCTCATCAACCTAGAGAGACCCTGTTTCAAAATAAAAATTTAAAATATGGACTGGGGGTATAGCTTGGAGGCAGAATGCCCCCTGGATTCAATCCCCAATATAATAAATAAATAAATAAATAAATAAATATTATCAATATCACCATAAAAGGATATAATATTCTACAACCCCTAAATACATTAAAAGTTTATAAGATAATACTTTGAAAAGCTTTATTGTAATGAATTCCACAGCTCAGATGAAATTGGCAAATTCCTTAGAAAAACATGTTACTAAAACTTTTTCAGGATAAAATAGAATATCTTGAAAAAATAATACATACATACATATATACATGCATACATACATACATGTGTGTGTGTGTGTGTGTGTGTGTGTGTGTGTGTGTGCACAATTCCTAATCAAGTCACTGTGTCCTCTGGATAGGCATCATTTTCACACGGCCCCAGCAGATCCTCAGAGATCTCAGCCGCACGCATGGTTCAGGCAGCTGATCCCCAGACCCATCCCCAGGTCCACACAGCAAAGGCACCTCTTAAACCTGAACCAGGAGGCAGGACTCCTGCAAATCCAAGGCGCTGTCTTGAAAGTGTAACCACGTGTGAAAACCATTTCCACAAAATAATTGTGGACCCTTTCAAATCTGCAAAAGCCGAGTGATCGGAGCAGTTGGGTCATGAAATAGGAACTCCTCCAGCCACTGAATGCTTAGGTCCAGTGTGAATCTACATTTTGGGGTTTCCATTGACAAAGAAGCACGTGACTTAGTTTCTTTTTCCTGCAGTCGCAACTACACATTTACTCAGATGTCTTTTCACAGCATTAAAAAAGAATAATCTTGAGGAGCCCCTGGGACCCAATGGGGGCAGGGAGACAACAGGTCTCTCGGAGACCCTAAAATTCAGAAATTCTTCAGCTGGAGGAATTCCAAAATTCCCCCCCCCCCAGGAAGCTGCCTGTAATTAAATGGCTGCTTCAGACACAGCTCAAATTTCTTTCAAATATCCCCAACCTGACACTAGAAAAGGCTCAAAGACTGAAGAATTCACAACTGCTGTGGCTCCCTTCCATTTGCTCACCTTCCTGTGAATCTCATCTGCAGAATCCCAGTGATGGAGGGATGGACGGATGGACAGAGAGCCAGTGGCTTCGTTTCCTGGCCAGAGGAAAGGGTTAAAACCATTTCTCCCTTCCCTGCAGGTGCCCCCTCTGGGGCAAGTGAAGTCAGCTTTTCCATGTTTAGACCAAACGCCTCAAATTCCTTCCTGGCAGGTGTTCATGTAAGTGAGCAAATTAGACTTTGAAAGTATTTCTTGCTGCAGTCTCCGGCCAGCAGCCGAGGTCGCGTGCTGGAGTCCGGGGCTAGCCAGCATCACCTCTGTGAGCAGAAAAAAGGGAGGATAATAAAGCACAGAATTCACCATCAGCAAATCCTGGGTTCCAATTTTGGTGTGGCCGTGTGGCTGCCAGGCCGCTTTGGACACGTTACTACGGCTCCGTGAGCCTTGGTGTCCTCACTTAGAAAATAGGTAGGATAACACTCTCCTCACCAGTGTGCCTGGCGATCCGACAAGATGTCACTTGTCAAGTGTCTGGCTCCTACGCAGTGTTTAATAAATGGCCGTGTATTTGTCAGGGTTCTTGATTGCAAGCTGTGTGGTAATCAAATGGAATTTATTGGAAGGCCATCAGGGGCTCATGGAATTGGCAGACATTAGTGATGGAGCCTGGAAGATGGCCAGAAACCAAGGGATTGCTGTGGGGTTAAGCAACGGGGCCTCAGCGAGGTCACTGGAATGGGTGGCCTGCATGCCACCGCAGCCCCTGGCTTGGAAAGCCTCCAGCCGTTCCGCCCAGGCTCCGGTCACTCACCCAGGGCTCCAGGTCTGGGAGGGAACATCTGGTTGCTTCACCCCAGATTGTTTGCCCACCCTGGGGTGGCAGCTGGAGCACAGCAAGGGAAACTGACCATTCCCATGCAGGAAGCAGTGCACCCCCTGCACCCCCAGGGTTATTCGGGGAGCCAGGGGGAGAGTTTCTACCGGGAAGCAGAGGTGCCCTTAGCAGGGCCAACCTACAGATGCTGGCTGCGGATGTTACTGTTTAAATCCAGAAGAGAAGACAGATGCTCCTTGATTAGTCAGGGGCAGTTGCATGGCATGGGAGGGGATGAGTGGGCTTGAGGGTCCAGCAAGTTCCATCCGCAAGAGTTCAAATCACCCAAGGCGAGGGAAGCTGAGAGGTGCAATGCTCACTCCCCACTGATCCTGACTGTGTGACCCTGGGCTGTGCCTCTGCCTCTCTGAGCTTCTGTTGCAGTGAGCTGATGCACCCAGGACGTCTTTAGAAACAGAATGGGTGCCTGTGCCACTAGGAAGAGACAGCTCCGGTGACAGGGGGTTTGCTTCAGAGAGAAAGCTCTTAGAGCCCAGGGGCCCGAAAGCAGGGCGAGGGTTGCAGGGAAGCTGATGTGCCCGGGAAGTAAATGGTTTTTTCAGAGAGGCACAGCTACCCGCTAGGGGAACTGAAGCCAGGCCCCTCTGGGGCTTCCAGCAATAACACACTGCTATCCGCCTCTCTGAGAGCTGGGGGTATGTATTTCTCTCCTAACATAAAGACGGCTCCACACCTAAAATCTACCAAATAAGACTCAGCTCTGTCCTCGGAGGATTTCCAGGGACATTGAGCAACCCACCTATTTCTCAGCCCAGCGCTTCCCATCTCGCCTACTCGTGACTCTGCTGAAATGTCAGAGAAACCCCGGCCCAGCTTCATGTAACCCGAGTTGCCAAGGGCAGCCACCCTGCGGAAAGAGAATCTGGTTCAGAGAAAACATTCGAGACAGAGCAGACATACACATCCCTCTTTTTCTTTTTTCTGGAAGATGATTTTCCACAGTGAGCCGCAAGATCCATTTTCTAAATGAGAAAATAATGGCTTGTATGTAGCAATTGGGAGCCAACACATCTATCATTTATTAAGTCCGCAGCATTTATTAGGCACCTATTCTATAGGGAGCACTATATTACATGCCTTTAAGGCATGATAGGGGAAGGCCAAGCAAACACAGGATTTGGTCTGCCATTCATTTTCTCCTCGTCTCTGGGTTTCCCACCCTCCTTGTTTCCTTCCAATGCAATACAGTGTTGACTTTCTCACATCCTGGCTTGAAACCCTTTATTGACTTTCCATTACCCTCAGGAGCCTCTCAGCACCACGTACAATGGCTTGCAAGACCCGGCTCCGGCCACTTCTGCAGCCTTCCTTCTTCCCTCCTCCCTCAGTCACTCCTTCACTTCCCATTCATTCACTTATTCCCTCATTCATTTCCCAATTGCCCTCCTGGGCAGCTACTCCAAAGCAAATACCGCGTCAGCGTCTGGGGATACAGCAAGAACCTATAGGACAAGTGAGGCCCCTTTCCCTTAAGAAGCTTACATTTGGGGGAATGCCAGGAAGAGCCGGGAGCATTTCAGGCTAGAAAGTGCCACAAGTAAAACGCTACAGGATGTGACAGAAAGTGACTGGGGAGGGGACTCAGTGTCTTTAACCTAGCTGGTCAGAAAAGGCGGGGCTACGTGAGGTGAGAACCTGCCGTTCCAAATCAGCTGCTATTCTGAAGTGGCCCAGTGCCTACTCTCTCCTCTGCACATGTCCTGTGAAACGTCCACTCCGCCCCTCGCCCCCCAATTCTTCATCTGCCTGCAAAACCAGTTTCATATCATCTGCACAGGGAAGCCATTCCCAACCTGACAAGGGATGTCTTGGGCACCCCTTCTCTGTGCTCCCCAGATGCCCAGGGCCTTTCTCCAGCTTCACCCCCACCCCACGCCATCCCCACTCCCCCAATGCCCACCAGCAAAAGCGCGGGACCCAGGCGTCGCCCCTGCTTCGTGGGAAGAAACAGGGAAGGAGGAAAAGCTTCGGAGGGATGGAGGGGACCCAGTTGGGGTCTGAGCTTGGTGAACATCAACAATTTTTTTCCAGCATTTTTTGTTTGATTAAATCCCAGAGGACATTTTTTCCTCCAACTCTTTTTCCTTCAACTTTCAAGCCATATGGTTCTGATTCATTTATACTTAACTAATTACAACATTGGTTTTGTAAGAGCTATTTGATGTCCATGAGTCTTCTGAGCCCTTTCATACAATTTTCTAACCCTTTTTACTGTGAAACCCAAAAGGGGGCTTTCGCCAGCTGTAAACAGCGTCCAGTGCCAAAAGGCTACGGTTTGGTCTCGGTTTGGTCACCAGGACCAGGCCCTGTGGTTATACAGTCTCCAAATTTGGCAAAATGTGTTTCCCGACTCCCAGTGAAATTCTAAAAAGGTTCTCAGAAAAATGTAGAGAAGACAGCACGTAAATAAGACAGGAAACTCTTGGGGAGCACGGCCCATCCCCCAGAGAAGCCGTCCCGCAGCTGTGGCTCTCCCCGGCCCCAGGAGCCATGGCCGGCAGAGCGATTGCTCAATAAAGTCCTGAGGCTTTTCCACTTTGGGATCCTGCCCTGTCTCTCAGGATCTTAGAAAGTGGCATTTCTGTAAACAGGTACCATGGATGCCAGGGTTCCGGCCAACCTGGCAGGCAAAGCAGCTTCATTTTTGTTATAGGAGCTGAAGCCAGCAGAGAACCCGCAGGGTGCCAGGACCTCCTCAAGGCCAAGGGGGGACAAAGACTCGCAGATGCCAGCCTGGGTCTGTCGCGGGGGTTAGAGCCTAATGTTACTAGAATGTGTAATTGCAATAGCGTGGCTTGACCACTTACGATGCACCAGGCTCTATACCGAGACCTGCTATAACATCATCTCAATCCGTGTTTGTGACAACTGCAGAGGTTGGTACTCTTCACATCTTCCACTAGCGTATGACACAAGTGTCTCTGAGGGTTTAAGTAACAATGAGCAGGCAGGAGAGTTGGGATTGGGAGCCGAGTCACTCTTACCCTGCTGTGGTTTGCACGTGGTTCGAGTGTGTTCCCCAAAGGTTCTTGTGCTAGAAGCTTGCTCCTTGGTGTGATGGTGGTGGAGCCTTTAAGAGGTAGAGCCTGGGCCAGGTGCAGTGGCATGCGCCTGTAATCCTAGTACTTGAGAGCTGAGACAGGAGGATTGCAGGTTTGAGTCCAGTCTGGGAAACTTAGTGAGACCCTCAACAAGTTAGAGAGATTCACTCTGTTTCAGTTTAAAATTAAAAAGGGCTGAGAGTACAGCTTGAAGGTAGAATGCTCCTGGGTTCAATCCCCCAGTATCTCACCAAAAAAAACAAAAGTAGAGTTTGGTGGGAAGTAATTGTGTCATGAGGGTTCTGCCCTCAGAAGGGGTTCAGACCACCTCACACAGTGAGCTGTATAAGGGCACGCATTATGAAGCAAGGTTACCCCCATGGACTTGTTCTCTTCTGCAGGTGGCCAGTTCCCTTTCTGCTGCTCCCCCAGGTTGTAGCATAGCCAGGGAGGCCCTTTCCAGACTGTTTGAAGCCTCTAGCCACAAAAATCATGAGCCAATAACCTCTTTTCTTTACAAAGCAAATAACCTTAGGTATGTTATTATAGCAGCACAAGGTAGACTAATACAAACTCCAAGACCATAGTCTATGAAAAAAGGAAAGTAACTTATAAGGAGACCCATAGATTTGCAAAAGATTCACAAGAATTAGAGAAGTCTAGTGAGACACTCCGCAACTTAGTGAGACCTGATTTCAAAATAAGGATTAAAAAATAAGGCTGGGGATATAGCTCGAAGGTAGAAAGCCCCTGAGTTCAATCCCCAGTACCGCAAAAAAAAAAAAAAAAAAAAAAAAAAAAATTAGAGAAGTGATCATCAATGTAAAGGTTAAAGAATGAGGCATGGAGAGGAGGAGAAAGCCTAGTAGGCAGAAACATGAACTAGTATATTGAACTCCTATTGTGTGCTGGGCACAAACAGCCCCACAAGTCAGCACTATTTATACCCTCGTTTTATAGATGAAAAACTGGACTCAGACTAGTAAGGTCACTTGCCCAAGGCTGACAGCAAAAAGAGAAGAAATCTAGAATTTGGACTCTGTTCAGTCTGGCTCTAAGGTTCTCTCCAACACAGCTTTCTTCCCCACAGGGTTAATGATCAAATCATGAGTTCCCTCATTTAGTTAAACCTGTCTAAGGGGACAGTTCAGATGGAATCAAGATAAGACCTGTATAATACAAGTTACACAGATGCTAAACAGGGAAAGAACTCTACCCTGAGCAAACTATTAAATAATGGAGCAGGATTTGGAATGATTAACAACGAAAAGATGTACAAAACACTGTAACCCCTAACAGCATATGAGCAAAGTTCTTAACAAAAGGTGGAGGGGGAAGATGACAGCAGAATTTGGGTGTAAGCGGAGAGGATAAAAACCTGAAGCCATGAGACCCAAATGGGCCGGGATCGGTCGCGATAGGGGGTAGTTCGCAGATGGACAACAATCTGCAGCAGAAGAAGCTAAACCTTCACAGGGGTTGGCCAAGGCCCAGTCGTTTTCAAACAGTTCATCTCATCGACCCTATTTTTCTCATTTAATCTTTAGAGCATCTTTCAAAAATTGGCCCGATTTTCATCTACACTTTACAGAGGAGGAAAATAAAAGCTCAGAGACATAACACGGCTTTTCCAAGGTCACAGACCTTGAAAGTATAATTGGATCGGGTCTGCCGACGCCTCACCATTGCGCTCAGAATAAAACGCAAGCGTCGCCCCAAGACCCACCTGATCTGCACCCTGCTGACATCTCTGCCCACACACCAGAACCCTTTCCCCCTAACACCCCGTGCTCTGGTCACATAGTCAAGGTCATTTTTTAATCTTTGAATATGCTTTTATTTCCGCTGGGGACTTTCTGATATGGCGTTTCTCTGTCCACAAGAATGACCCATCTGGATCCTTTGAGTCCCCAGTCTTAGTTCCAAGGAGCCTCTGTGGGATGCAGGATCCATAATGGCCCTACCACTGCCTGCTCCCACAGAGGCCCATCTTGTACCACAGGCCCTGGCTAGCTGATTTGGAGTGGTTTTTTTTTTTGGTCTATGGTCCACCTCCCCACTTAGTCTACACTCTAGACATTAAGTGTCTCCCAAAGCCCTATGTGGTGAAGGCGGCTCTCCAGCCTGTGGCGCTAGTGGGAGGTGGTAGAATGTTTAAACGGTGGGCCTAGCGGGAGGACGTGAAGTCACTGTGTGGTGCCCTTCCCCTCTCTTGGCTTCCTGGATGCCATGAGGTGAATGGCTTTGTTCCAGCACACATGCCCCACACAGGCCCCCAACAATGGAGCCAAAACCCATGGACTGAAACCATAAGCTAAGGTAAACCTTTCCTTCTTATAAGCGGATCGCCTCGGGTATTTTATCACAGTAATGGACAGCTAAGAAGGACCATAAGCTCCAGAAGAGGCACCTTGTTAGTTTAAACCCTCGAGTGAAATGTTCCTTGTGATCTGGCCCAATGGCAATTTAGGAAATTTTTCCTACAGAGTCTTTCTAGCAGAGATGTCAACCACAGCGCTGTACCACTCCCAGCCTCTCCTGAAGGGGGAGCCTTGAGTAGGCCACAGGACGCACACAAGGAGTCAATCTCCCCAAATACGGAGACTCAGAATGGAGTTGAGGTGATTCCCCTAAAGAAAAGTTGAGGTATTGTCACCATAAGAAGAGGGGTGAATGCCAGGCAGGCAAAACTTGAAGGAATAAAATCCACTTGAGGCAGAGCCACCTGGGGAGAAAATCCCACTCTTCTCTGGAAAAAGGATCTGATTATGAGAGGAAGCTCAGAGCAGCTGGTCCTGCTCTAGCTTGCCCTAGAGTGGGACTTGGTGGTGCACACCTGTAATCCCAGTACTTGGGAGGCTGAGACAGGAGGATCACAGGTTCAAGGCTGGCCTCAGCAATTTAGACCCTCAGCAACTTAGCAAGACCATGTTTCAAAATTTAAAAATTAAAAAGAATAAAAGGGCTGAGGGTATAGTTCAGAGGTAGAATGCCCCTGGGTTCAATCCCTAGCACCAAAAAAAAAAAGTTTCCTTTGGCCCGGCCCTGGGATCACAGCTTTACCATGGAGCAGGTTTCTTTGTGGGCTCCTTGAGAAACAACCGAGGGGTCAGGGACAGAGCGGCTTCTAAATAAGGCAAAGTGTAGGCTGAAGTTCTGGTGATCTGGGGAAAATCCTTTCTCCTCTCTGAACTGAGGCCTCCTAACCTGTGGGATGTCAGTAGTAATACCTGCTCTGCAGCTTCACCACGGGAATTCGGTGTTTGTGCAGGTAGAGGGCTCAGGACACTGCCGGGAACCACAGAACACTCGAGATGATGATGCTCCTGGTGAAGGGAAAGGTGGAGACGGAGAAGAGATGGTGTCGGCCGACTCCAGCCTTTACAATCAGATGCTCCGAGTTGGGGAGGACCCAGAAAGTCTTGATCAACTCCCATCACCCATGCAAAGACTAGAAGACAGGAGTTGACTTTGCTCTAGTTGGGGAAAGTAAGGCTCAGAAGGAAAAAGAGCCGGCTGAAAGCATCTTAGCAACGAGGTGACAGAGATGGGCGTGAAGCCCAAGTCAGTCAGGTGTCTCCAAAGCCTCTGCTCTTCCCCTGAGGCTGCAAGGGACAATGCTGACCCCTTCAGCCCAGCGGAGTGGACTCAGTGACTCCGAACAAGCACATCTGTGACCTTGTGACCTTGCCCATGGACAGGCCTGGGGGCCCACGGCCTCATCGGATCTGCACCTCTTCTTCTTTGGGCTTTCTTTCTGCCCCCAGTGAGTGCCAGCCAAGAGAAAAGTTTCTATTTAAAAAGGAAAAAGGAACACAAATTATAAGAGCCACCCAGATTTTAAAAACAATTTCACATCTGCACTGAAATTCCTCCACTTGCAAACATTCACAGATAAGAATAAAGCTATGCACTAATGAAAAAGTAGGCCAGCTCTGCCCGCTCCCCACAGATGGCGCGAAGCAGTCATGCGCGTCCATTTCAGTCTTGGCCATCGCGTTATTCATTAGTGTTGGCCCATGAGCTGTTTAAAGAAGTGTCTTCTTACCATGAAAAGAAGAAAGTCAAAGTAAAAACATCTTTGGATACATTTTTGAAGAGCTGAAAAGAACCATGTAGAGCTAGAATCGATGCCAGCACACCACTGGTTCTTTTGTGAAACTCAGCTTTACATAGACACGAACACTGCAGCAGCTCATATATAATGTATTTGGGGCCTCTAAAGAAATGGATTTAAGTACAGCCTTTTGGACATGATATGTTTGTCCATGGATGGTTTCTGAATTTCTATGAGCATGGCGGCACTGAGTATTATCTTACTGTAAGATTATTATTGCCTAATTTTGTCTAGAGATGACCATACTTTACAACTCACGATGGCAGACATGGTTGGTTGCCCGTTCAACCACCATCTCCCTACACTTTCTTCCTTCCTGATGAAGTCTCTCCCCAATAATAGAAGTTGAAAGTGGCAGATGCTTTCTCAGATTCCCTTGAGTATATGGTCCTGACTGATGGGATGTAAGAAGAAATCTCTAACAGACTCCATGATAAAAGTAATCTGTGCAGGAGGAGAGAGAGGCCTTATAATTCCTAGTTTGGATACTATCCCCAGCAACCTGGAGCTGCTGCATCTATTTTGCAACCATGAAGAGACAAAAAAAAAAAAAAAAAAAAGCAAGATGGTAGAGTGGAGGGATAGAAAGACCCTGGCTTCTTGGTGACAAGACAAAGCCATGAACCAACCCCAGCACATGTACTTCCAGGCGTCTTGTTATGTAAGAGAATGAAAAGTATTTGACAGTTAAACCACTACTAGTTAAGTGTTCTGTTATTTACAGCTGAAAACATTACAATTAATACACCCGCCAGACCATTCTATATAGATAAGGAACTGAGACAGTGGCTCTTTGATGATGGGCAGCCTCACTCACTGGAGTGGGCCCTGGCTGCCACGTTTATACCCTATGACCTCACCTGCTGGCCACAGATGACTGGACCGGGGACAGACTCCTTATCTACATGGAGTCTAGGAATCTCTGCCTAGAACTAAGATTTGGGATTCAGAAACAACAAATAATTTATACACACAAATATGGAGGTAAGTACACAAGAAGACGTAGAAAGCCTGCGTGTGGACATGTAGAAAGAAGACAGACTTCGTGGCCCAGGAAAGGAGATCTAGACGGAATGAATGGTTGCCTGGTAACATCGGCGTTGCATTTCCTGGTTCCAGCCTCCTGCAATTTTCTACCTTTGTAGTTTCCACCTTTGGGTCCCATCTCCTTTGTTTAAACTGGTTTGAGATAGGATTGCATTTGTTTCAAATAACTTGGCCAAGGCCCCTGGGAGTTGGTGGCCAAACTGGGGTAGGACTCACATCTGTCAACTTACTGCTGCACCTACTGTCTGCAAAAACCATAGCTAATCCTTAGCATTTGCTAAGTGTCAGGGACTCTTCTAAGGCACTCTTCATGTTATTTTTAATCCTCACAACAATCCTATGAGAAGAAGGAATGAAGGCTCAGAGATTTTAAGTATCTAGTTAAAAGTTATGTGGCCAGCCAGGATTTTAACCCCATAGCTCAAGCTCATAACCACTCTGCTTTCCTATCTTACTCTCTTATTCCTCCTCTCCTCTCTGCCACATGTAGACTGACAAATTATCCACTTTCAATGAATACATTTGAACTAGGTCCTGTCTTGCTGTGGCCCTATAATACCCTGTATGCACCAGGAAGCCCAGATGCTTTAGCTACTAACTGCCTGAGGAACCCAAGAAGACTTCCTGGCAGAGGTGTCCTTTGAGTAGAGCTACAAAGATGAGTTGGAATTTGCCAAACAATTGAAGGGAGACGAATGGGGTCTTGATCTACTCAGGCTACTCTAATAAAACACCATTGTCAGGGTGTCTCATAAGCATCATAAACTTATCTTCACAGTCTTGGAGGCTGAAGTCCAAGGTCAGGGTGCTGGCAGATTGTGCCTGGTGAGAACAACTCCCTGGTTCATAGATGAACATTTTCTCACTGAGTCTGCACATTGCAGAAGGTGCAAGGGAGCCCTCTGGGGTCTCTTTTAGAAGGGTCCTGCCAGCAGGCCCTAGTCATCTCCTGAAGGCCTCACCTCCAAATCCTATCACACTAGGCAGTAGAATCTCAACACAGGAATCTGTGGGCAACATTGACCTTTGGGCTATAGCAAAGAGCGTACTAGCGAGCACAGGTGCCGGGAGGTATGCAGAACCACTTCCTAGGCAACAGAGCCCAGCACCTCGCCATGGGTCTGTCCAGTGAAGGCCCCACTGCCACCCTGGCCCAGCACAGAACACCCCGGCTCCCGACACAGCCCGAGCTTCCTCCAGGCCCCACCTTGGTGTTTCAGCAGCTGCTGATCTCAAGGCCAGGCCAAGAGCGTCAGATGGGCCGGGTCTGCAGGGGATGTCATGCCCCAGGCACAGGGAGACTGAGAAAGTGGGCATTAGCATGCTCAGCTCCTGTCCTGGGGGCAGACTCTGCACCCTTCGAGACTCCTAGCAAGGACACTGAGATGCTGGGTGGCCAAAGACAATGTCAAGTGTCTGGTACAGGAGGCATTTGAGGCAAAGGGAATGAATCTTGCAAAGGCATAGAAAGCATGTGCTTGTCTTGGCTGCGCGCAGTGAGATGGTCCCTGTGCTCCTCGGAGTATATATTTAGTGCTGAATTATGCCTCCCGAACTGCTGTTTGGACAGCTTGACTTTGCATTTCAATATCTTCTGTCTGCAAGGGCAGACTCTGTTCTTGACGGACCTCAGAAGGCCTGGCGGGGTGCCAAGTGTTCCAGAAAGGTTCAACTGCTGTTGAGAAGGAGACGAGGCGGGTGGTAGAAGGACCCAGCGGGCAGAGGAGGAGGACAGGGAGGACAAGCCCAAGTGTAAAGCACCCACCTCCTGCAGTTCTGGCTGGAGGCCACCATGCAACATCTCTTTGTCCAAGGACTAAGTTTACTGAAGGACTCAGCCTCCCTGGAAGGTCGTCCTTGAGCATACAACCTAGAAGTTTTATGCTCAGAAGACACAAAAGTTCTGCTGCAAACAGTTCTTAAAGGGCCAGCTGCCCCTGTCTGGTCCTTTCACTCCAAGGCATCCTCCGCTCCAGCAAAGCTTCAGGAGGGGGTGGTGACATCTTCTCTACTTTCCTCTCCCCACCCCCCCACTGTTAAAACCTTGGATGGCCTTCACCCTTCAAGTGCTGGCTAGAAACCCCAGTCCACGCCAGGCCACTTACAGCTGAGTCCAACTAATGTCAGGCGGCAGCGATGACTTGCCCAGAGCCGGAGTCTTCTGTTGGAAGGATGTGAGGCTGCCCTGGCCAGGAGGGTGACTGGTCTGTCCTCACTCATGTTCCCTGTCTTGGAGAGCAGCCACCATGGGAGCCAGTCCTGGGAGACGCCGAGAGGACAAATTTTAGACAGGCCTGAGGAAGGTGGGAGTGACCGCAGAGGAGGCCTGGATTCAGGGAATTTGCCCTCTCCACGGCAGCCTGAAGGCCCCTAAAGGACACTGCTCTCAAATTATCATCCGTGTAGCCCAACATGGCGGTGATGTTTCTGTGGTTCCACGGGGATGCTCTTGCACAGGCAAGGTCCACAGTGTCCCTCTGCCCACCTTGGGGTGTGGTTCTCGACCCAGGGCTATTTTCCCACCCAGGGGAATGTGCAACAATGTCTAGAGAGTATTTTGGTTGTCCCACACCAAAGTACTGTTGTCCCAAACCCAGTATTGTTGGCATCTAGCAGGCAGGGGCCAGGGATACCGCGTAACATCCTCTGGTGAGCATGACGGCCCCCATGATGTCCCGATGTGCAGGGCAGCCCCTTTGCCACCCACCACCAGGCCACCCTTGGCCTCTGTGCCTGAGCGTCCTGCCTGTGGGGTCCCCTGTGACTTCTAGGGCTGAAACCCCTCAAGGCTGGAACGAGCTGCCCCAGCCCCAGGGCCACAGCTCACCTCTGGAGATCTCCCAGCAGATCCAGGCAGACACAGGACCTTCTGACCCGCTCAGCACCCAGAGGCTGGTCTTTCTCCAAAGAGACTGGAGAGACCTTCGCTGCCATCGAGAAACAAGGCTGAGCAAAGGCCTCTCCCCAAAAAGTCTCTCTGTCTTGGGGGAAAAAATAGCCTAAATAGCAACCAGGCCTGAGCCATTTCTTTTGGCTCCCAAGACCCAAAGTCACTCACTGCCAGGAAGGTTAGCCAAGGTGGGGGACACAAATGGCTGGATTCAGCACGGGGCGCAGGGGCAGGAGGACCCGGCCCATCTCCGGACATCGCTGGCAGCTCCTGGCACCCAGCATCCTGCCCAGCAGCCAACCTAGCTCCGCTTTCCTGCCTTCTGGGCTTCTGCTCACACTGGGCTTTCTGCTACTGCTCTCCACACCCAGGCCCAGTCTGTTAGCGATGTCAAGGAAGCCCCTTCACCCCTCTGTTAGAGCATCGCAGCTTTGAAGGCATAGATTCCCCTCCAGTGTCTGGTTATAAATGTCCATACGTCATCCTGTCTAAGGGACAGTGACTTTCCTCGGGGCAGGGAGCTGTCCATTGCACTCCAAGTCCTCGGTGCCTGGTACAGGCTGGGCCCATAGGAATGTACACGCCACCTGGGCTGTGATCTCTCCTTCCTCTTTGCCTTCACATGAGCTATTCCTTCTGCCTGGGACACCATTCCCACCACCCACAACCATGGCTCATTTCCCCACATTGGCTTCATAGGGTTGCTTCTCTGGGTATGGGGGAAGCCCCCCGATCCCCTGGCCCAAGTAAGTGCCCTGCCAAGTGAGCCTCTGCCATGCTGCAGTTAGATGCTCACCACACAGCCGCTACTTAACCAGCTCCCTGAATGAAGAAACACTCCATTCCCTCCCTCTGTAAAATATATGACGTGCCCAGAGCAAGTGAGATGCTCCTGCCTGCCAGACCACAGTGCCCTTCACACAGGGCTGCCTTCCCAACACGCATTCCCTTCCTTCAGTATTTCAAAAGCCAGGTCTCTTTTTAGAGGTTGATAATGCCAGAAACCTGCTCTCCCAGCCTCCCTTGCAGCTGGGCACAGACATGTGACCAGTCCTGGCCAATGGGACCTGAGGAGCAGACTAGAGGCAGAGTCATGTGACCAATACTGGCCAATGGAACCTGAGAAGTCAACTGGGGGCTACTGGGAAGGCTATCCGCTCTTCCTTCTCTGTTGGGTACGGTTGTGTCTGCACATACCTGCTAGATGGGAGAGCCATTTTGCACCATGGGGGGAGACATTCCTAATTCTCTGAGGACAGTAGGAAGAAATCTGTGGAAAACACCATGACTTTGAGGATACTGCTGACCCACTGCAGGAGCCCAAGGGGGTTCCTGTCCCTGGACATTTTCCTATGTGAAAGAAAAGATGTCTTTCTAGTTTAAGCCAGTGTTTTCCACACTGTAGGTTGTGACCCATTAGTTGGGCATGGGATTATTTTAGTGAGTCATGACCAGCACTTAAAAAAATAGAACAGGAAAGATAGACTACAAAAGAAAAACACTAGGTAGCATCAACAGAGGAGAGGGAAGTGCTGTGTATGCAAATCAGCTTCAATTCATACTCGATGCATGTGTATAAACATGTGTCCTGACTGATGATAGAAAACATATTTCTTACTATGCATCGAGGGGTTTTTGAGAGCAAAAAAACTCAAAAGTTAATTTGAGTTACAGATTCTGTTACTTGCAGCCAAATGCATCATATTCTACCCAACCAGCCTTTGGCATGCCCATGAACTTCTGCTCCCACCAATTAAGTTGTTTACAGACAAGAGACCATTGCACTTGTTGTCTCATTGTTTAAGGCAGATGTACTCAGTACTATAATTACACAATTTAATTAAATATCATGCAAATAACTGAACTATATGCATAAGAAGAAAATTGCTGCTTCTAAGTTGACTACTTTGGAAAGACTCAATAAATGCAAGTCCCAACTAACATTATCTATTGAATGGAGGTAAGGCAAAAACTCCCAACAACTGGAGACAACAAATATAAAATTCTAGGATTATGCATTTGTACTAATTTATAAACAAATATCTCATAGTTTATGCAAGGAAAAAATATGTGGAACTTCACTCTGCAAACTCAAGCCATGAAAAAAGTGATTCCTTTCCTACTTCAAAATATTGATGAGTGAGGTATATGTTATATGTGACTATTTTTAGTTAACATAAAGTGTTTAAAGCATGTATCATTTTCATAGTTTATTATTATAACACTGTCTTTTAAATCGATGGCCTACTATCCCACTCTCACATTATGCAAGGAGCTTCGAGTATAAGCATCTGATGTCTGTAATCTATGGCTGATTGTAGACTCCACAGAAACAGAAACCATGACTATTTTGTTCATCACTTTATACTCCCATACAGATCCAGGTACTAATAGATAATGTTTGATAGACAGAGATTCCTAATAGATAGTGCTTGAATGGATAAATTACCAAAAGAATGAACAAACACAACCTTTGAGTATTACCTCATTTGATCCTCACAAAAACCTTGTTGGATGGAGAGGGCTTTTATATGTTTATCCCAATACTGGAAATGAATTGCTTAGGGTTCAGAAAAGCAAATTGATTTGTCAGTCTAACAGTACCGAGAGCCAAGCCAAGCACCAGAATGCTTAGCTCACCGAATCACTCTGCAGCATGAGGCCTCACACCACCAGAGACTCCTTATGTATTTCCACCTCTGGTGCTTTGATTCTGTAATTTCTTTGGGATGCTGTGGAGAATTCTGAGATTTGCAGATCTTATTAAATTTTGAGGGTTATTGATGAGGTTTTATCAGGAAGTTGGGTTTTTTTAAGTGTGAGCCTACAGCTAGAGACCAACATTTGTTCTCCCAAACAGAAGGTGTTTCCACATTTGGGAGGCTGAGACTGGAGGATCCGAGTTCACAGTCAGCCTCAGCTACCTAATGAGGCACTCCACAACTTAGTGAGACCCTGTTTCAAAATAAAGGATAAAAAATAGGACTGGGGGTATAGCTCAGAGGTAGAATGCCCTTGAGTTCAATCCCTGGTACGGCAAAAAAAAAGAAGGTGTTTCCAATTTTATAATAAGAGTTGACAGTAAAAGGTTGTGTGTGGAGCTGGGCATGGTGGCGCACACTTGTAATCCCAGCATTTGGGAGGCTGAGACTGGAGGATCCGGTTCGCGGCCAGCCTCAGCTACCTAGTGAGGCACTCCACAACTTAGAGAGACCCTATTTCAAAATAAAGAATAAAAAATAGGACTGGAGGTATAGCTCGGAGGTAGAACGCCCCGAGTTCAATCCCCAGTACTGCAAAAAAAAAGTTGTGTGTGTGTGTGTGTGTTTTGAAGTACCAGAGATTGAACCAGGGACACTCAACCTGTGAGCTACATCCCCAGCCCTTTTTATTTTGAAACAGGTCTCACTAAGTTACCCCACCTTGGCCTTGAAACTGTGAACCTCCTGACTCAGCCTCCCAAGTACTGAGATAGTAGGCATGTGCCACTGTGCCTGGTCATAAGATTATTTTTGATGGAAAATCACTTTACAGCAGATTTTGTTGGGTTGCATTGTTTCAATTAAGTAATATGTATGTCTTAATCTTACAGAGAGCTAGAGCATAGGAATAGAGTCAGAACATCCTAGGGTAAATCAATTCATCTATAAACATGTAGTATGTTCTTAGTGTATACAAAGCCCCATGACAGAGCCTGAATGAGGTCGATTGTAGTGACTATACTAATTACAAATGGCCCTTGACACGAGGACCCTCGAGAAATATTTATGACTTCACTTATTAATAACCAGCACAGCTAGAGATGATGAGGTTAGTTTTAAATAGGAACCGAGTGCACCACCCTCTAATAATGGAAAGAGAAGATAAAGATGTGTGAGTGCACACACATGTGGTCTCAAGAAATGACAAATCCCCATACGAACAGTTGGTCTTATCTCTAGAATATCAGCATTCAGTCATTTATGTGAAAAAAGATTAATTTGAGACTTGCTATATTCCATGAATCAAGCCTGACAGTAGAGAGAGCAGCAAGGAAGCCGTTCCCAGAGGCGAGTGGCAGGAGATGGAGGAGAGAAATACAGGTAGATCCTAGAGCAGCAAGGAAGTCACTAGACACTTAGCCATGGGATGGCTGGAGAGAGTAGAAACAGGAATGCAGAGAACAGAGCACGACATAGAAAGGGGGAAAGTCAGGCAATAGTTGTGGACTCCTCTTGGAAATTCTGCATGAAGAGCAGAAGGCAACTAGCACTTAGAAAGAGCCAGTGAAACAAAAATTATGTTGTAAGAGAGGATTGTTTTATGGGAGAGTCTCGACTATGCCTATAGACCGTGGAAAAGGGAAAGAAGAGAAAGGAATTGAAAAAGTAGATGAGAGAGGGGGACGGCTGCTGGAGTAACTCGGAAGTCATAGAGCACTAGGAGGGAAGCAGAGTTAGCACCTGACCAAAACTGCAGCACGGCCTCAACTCAGCGTGGTTTGATGAGATTAAGGCGATCAGCCTACTCTATCTACCTGATATAGGAAAAGGTAAATGAGCTTTCTCTGGAGGAAGACAACATCATCTGAAAGTGCTATATTTTTTTTCTATTAAAGATGTCTGATATTTAATCAAGAACTACTAGACATAGCCAGGCGTGGTGGCACACACCTGTAATCCCAGTACTTGGGAGACAGTAGGATGGCAAGCTGAGCAGCTTAGGCTCTCTATAACCTAATGAGACCCTGTTTCAAAATAAAATATAAAATATGGCTTGGGGTGTAGCTCAGAGGTAGAATGCTCCTGGGTTCAATTCCCAGTACTTCCCCAAAATAAAGAATTATTAGGCATGCCAAGAGATAAGACCACATGAGTAAAAACAAAGTTAAATATTAAACAAAAGAAACAATTATATGAGCCAATAAATTCCCCTTTTTGCTCAAGCCTTTTTTTTTTTCAGTACTGGGGATTGAACTCAGGGGCATTCTATCTCCGAGCTATACCCCCAGCCCTATTTTTTATTCTTTATTTTGAAACAGGGTCTCACTAAGTTGCAGAGTGCCTCGCTAGGTAACTGAGGCTGGCTGAGAACCCAGATCCTCTGGTCTCAGCCTCCCAAATGCTGGGATTACAAGCGTGCGCCACCACGCCCAGCTTGTTCAAGCCTTTTTAAGGTGGAATTTTATCATTCATGATAGAAAGATTCCTAATATATTCAATCATTCACTGTCCTCTCTAGCATTTTAGTACCAAATGCAGAGCTTGTATAACACTTTCCCCTCATCATTTATCCAGATTTTAACCAGAATATTTTATACTACAGGATCCTAATAACAAAGGTGCCACATATTTGTATTCCCTGTTGTCTTAGTACCTTTGGACTGTTATAACACAATACCTTGGACTGAGAGGCTTATAAACAACAGAAAACTAATGCTCATGGCTCCAGAGGCCGAGAAGCCCAAGATCAAGGCATCAGCAGACTCCGTGTCTTGTGAGGTCTCTCTTTGCTTCATGGATTCTACCATCTTGCTGCATCCTCATATGGCAGAAGAGCAAATGAGCTCCCTCAAACCTCTGTTATGAGGACACTAATCCCATTCACAAGGAAGGGCTCTGCCCTAAGACCTCATCACCTCCCAAAGTCTCCATCCCTTAGTACCCATACGTTGAGGGTTAAATTTCAACATATAATTTTTTTTTTGTGGTACTGGGGATTGAACTCAGGGGCATTCTACCTCCGAGCTATACCCCCAGCCCTATTTTTTATTCTTTATTTTGAAACAGGGTCTCACTAAGTTGCAGAGTGCCTCACTAGGTAGCTGAGGCTGGCCACGAACCCGGATCCTCCAGTCTCAGCCTCCCAAATGCTGGGATTACAAGTATGTGCCACCACGCCCGGCAACATATAAATTTTTAAGGGTCACAAATATTTTGAACAATGCACCTGTGCACCTGTCCTTCAGCAGGTGCAATGTTCTGCAATCATAGGTGAGTAAGCCTGAGTATGTGGTTATGTCTTGGCTATAAATGAAGAAGCTAAAGGTCAGGGAGCGTGCTCATGCAAGGTAAGTGACTTGCCCATGGGATAACTGGGGTGTTGAACCCAGGCTTCCTGATTCCACAGGATAATGAGTCCAGGAGCCCTGGGTTCTGGTCCTAGCTCTAACATTCATTAGCTCCATAACCTTGACACAGTCATCTCAGCTCTCTATGCCTTGGAGTAGTCATTGCCCCCAAGTCTGTGCTTATTGACCTTGACCCTTAATGTCTTCCTTCAAAATGTATCTAGTCTATGTTTCCAACTTTTAGAGAAAGGACATCTTAATAGGAGGTCCCGTTTTTGTGGCTTTGTTAACCACCCCGAAATTCTAGGTAAATTTATGGATCACATTTTGTGAGCACACATCAGAGTCACAAAGGCTTCTATGTCCCTCAAAGTTTATGGATCTTGCCTTAGTTCCATGCTAGATGAGCAACTACATATGACATGCCTTAACCTGTTTCCATGCTGTTCAGATTTGTACTCAAAGATGAACTTTCAATGCCTAACCCAAGGCAATGATAAATATTAGACATTTCAGGTACCGGGGCAGGGCCAATTCAGAGGATAGCTTGAAATGGGAAGTTGTTGCTTCCTTTAATAAAACAATATTAATCACGATAATGCCTGTAGCCCTTACAACTAATGATTCCTCATTTAATGATCCCAAGAAACTAAAAATATTGTTCACATTCAAAGGTCAATGCTTGGTCCCTTTTTTCTCTCTCTCTCTCTTCGAGCCAGGACTTGGGGTTCAAAGTTTTTTGGATTGCTGGCCATGGGGGTCCTTTATTCCTCTTTGGGGTGGATCTGTGCAGAGAGAAAGTGGGCAGAGCCCTTAGCATATTTCTTTCCTTTGCCCCCATTCCCTGACTGTCTCCTAAAGCCTATAATCAACAGACAGCCCCAGAGAGTGCCCCTCCCCAGATACCGAGGTACCATTCTCAGGCAAACAGGGATGGCAAAAGTAGCCAGAAACACAGCACATTTTCTTAACAGCGCCCCATCCCCTCGGTCACATGTGTGCTTGTGGGCGTGCTGCAGACTGCTAATCAAGTGCAGCTGGCCTCGAGCTGACGGCCAGCACACACGCGTGCGCACACGCACACGCACACACACACACAGATACAGGCACATTCACACACATACACACGTGTGGAGGACGCCTGCTGCCAATTTCTTGCCTGGCAAACCAGAAACATTTTCGTGGTTTATAAATATGGTCCCAATTCGTCTTGGGACACTTCTCAGGTTCAAGCCCATTCGTGTCAGGTGCTCCCGAGCCTGTGAGTCTTTTTCCATCTCCACCCCGCTCCGCCCCAACCAGCCGTCCACATCCCATGATCCACGGTGGAGTCCTCAGCCCCAAACATCTGAGCTGGACAATTTCACAGGCTGCGTCAGTCATGTCTTGATTTGTTCTTTTTTCTCTCATGTTATTGAAATGTTATTTTTTCCACTCGTTCACCACCACCCGTCACCCCTCCCTGATCGGCCTGTTGGAAAAGATGTTTATTTTAATTTTCCTTGGCATCATTTAATATCAGACAAGTGCATCCTAGATGCAGACGGTATATTCTTGGGGCATACATTCGAGATCCTGGTCGATTCGAATTACAAATTTGTCATGCACTCCGGGCCAATTTGGAATTTGGCACCCTGACATCATGTTTATGTCCTTTTGGCCTTGCCAGCGGCTGCCAGGATTGTCGGGACAATCCTGCCATAAGTTAGGATTTCATAAATAGTTGGCCATGCCTTCAAAGACGCCTGCTCTTTAACATGAGATAATGTATGTTTTCTTTCTACTTACTTGGAGTCGGTCATGTTGGGAACCACCCAAGTTCACTTTTAAATCATTTCTCTGCATGCCAGACATGGCTTTTGAAGTCGTCTGCACCAACCCACAAGAAGTCAGCGTCCTGGCCTCTACCCGTGGCCCCACTGTGTGCCCCGCCGCCCATAACAGGAAGTGTGTAGGGGCTGGGTGGGCGCGGGTGGGTGGAGCTGGCCCATGGGCTCGGTTCCACCCGGCGGAAAAATCATCTGACGTGTCCTCGGTGGACGCGTCTGGAGCAGGAGCAGGTCAGATGTCGCCCTGGCCTCCAAGTCTCCACACGCCTTCCCGGTCTGCCCCGCTGGCCTTCGCCCGCCGCGCAGGGCGCAACTGCAAGCCCTTTGAAAGCGCAGGCCACAGGAAATCACATTTGAAGTGCCTGGCATGGAGGGTATTTTTATATCGTTCACTTTTTCCCTTTTCTTTTCATCTGTTTTCTGCATTTTTTTTTCAGTTTGCTTTTTCTCCTTGATTTATTGTTGTATTATTCTATTTTTAAACCAAGACATACTTTCCCATCAGACTCTTTAATGTAACTCATATGAAAATTAGGGATGGGTGGACCTCAGACAGGGCAGGGGCTGGATTCAGTAGGAATCCACTGCCCAGAGCACAGATGCTTATCTGAGTCTGCATCCACTGCTCTGGTCTAGGGATGCAGAGCTCAAGGAGAAGCCACCGCTCCTTGCTTCCCTCCAGCCAACCTGGGGTTTGATACTGATGCCCCCCAGCCCCACTACTCAAACACATTACAAATGACAGCAGCTAGGGAGTCATGGTTGGCTTGGAAACCCTGGTACTCCAGTAAAGATCCTGGAATACCCAAGGCAGGAAGGAAGGACATCAGTCCTGCTCAGCCCAACTTGCCCACCTGAATCTTGATCCCACTGGAGCCAGGTATCCAAGTAGGATGGGGTGACCGGTCAGGGTCACACACGAGCTGCTCTGTATCTCTTCTGTATCTCAAGAGGCCTGCTCAGCTCTAAAGCCAGAGAACTTTGGGCTAAGATCCCTGGTGGCCATGCAGCCTGGGGTGAGCCGCTTTCATCTCCCTGTGCTGTGAAGATCTGTAAAATCTGAATGAGATTCAGTTGGCCCTCTTTATCAGCAGGTACCACACACCTAGATCCAACCAACTTTGGATCGAAAGTAGGGGAAAAAATGTATCTGTACCAATTATGTATGCACTTTTTTCTCTTGTCATCATTTCCTAAATGATACAGCATAACAACTATGTGTATAGGATTTATTCTGTATTAGGCATTATAAGTCATCTAGAGATTATTTAAAGTGTATGAGAAGATATATGTAGATTATATGCAAATACTGCAGCATTTCATGTATGGGACTTGAGCGTTCTGGATTTTGATATCTGTGGGGAGTTCTGGAACCAATCTTCTGTAGATACCAAGAAATGATACTTTTGTTCTAGACTTGAAAAAATTAGAGACATAGGGTTGGGGATGGAGCTTGATGGTAGAGAGCTAGCCTGGGTTCCATCCCAGCAACACACACACACACACACACACACACACACACACACACACACAGGACAGAAAATTGTTTGCCAGTGAATAGTAGATGTTCAGTAAAGTGGTTGCTAGCCTCGTGATGCCAAGATTTGCTCCCATTTCTCCATTCAGTTTGAGTTCATCTGCTCTTCCCCCGATTCTTGGTCGAGGATTTTCCACATTCTCCTTTTTTGTGTGTCTTTCTTCCTGCACTGCCCATGTTGGAAAGACTGTGAAGAGTCCCCCGCATGACCTGGCACTTCAAAACCCAGACTTCAGAGACCAGGAGTCAGCCTCAGGGCTCGCTCCTGAGTTCATCCAAACCTTCAGCAAGGAGTACCGAGTTCCCAAAGTACTGAGAGATGGGCAGAGAGCAGGACTTGCACTGCTCCTACCGCAACCCCAGCGTGACAGACAGGTCCATGCAAACTCAAAGGCACCTGGAGTTTGGGGCATCCCCACCTACAGGTACATGGACAGCACGACATACTCCTTCCGACCCCAGGAAATGTTCTGACACCAAAAAGGTCTGGTAGAACCTTCTGCCAACGTAGTGTAGAGGTGTAAGCTAACATCCTCAGGGACCACACTCACCCACTGGGGGCAAAAGCTGGTGGATATCCTCCAGCTGCCTGACCTCCATATAGACAAATACGGGAGACATCTGATACAGGTTTCCCCCTTATCCAGTCTTGCTTTCTGAAATTTCAATTACTCCAGGTCAACCATGACCCAAAGATATTAAATGAAAAATTGCAGAAATAAGCAATTCATAAGTTCATTCTAAATGTTTTTGCTATGTTGCCATACATTGGCCTTGAATCTGCAATCCTCCTCTCTTAGCCTCTCAAGTACTGGGATTACAGGATTACAGCTATCATGCTCCACTCCTAAGCTTTTGACTGTGCACCTTTCTGAGCAGTTGTATGGAATCTTGGACCTTTTCACCCAGGTCATAAATCATTCCTTTGTCCAGTGGATTCAACAAATATGTTAAATTTATGAGTTTTAAACTATATTTTTAAAACCTAACTCTTTGCAGTCTTTAAAAATGAGCAAGCTGAAGTAAAGAATCAAACATTTATTATCTTTTCTATCAACACAACTAAGTAATCAAACAGAAAGTCAGGGAAAGTATCTCCTTAAAAAATTACCCCAGCCAGCTGGGCATGGTGGCACACGCTTGTAATTCCAGCATTAGGGAGGCTGAGACTGGAGGATCCGGGTTCGCAGCCAGCCTCAGCTACTTAGTGAGGCCCTCTGCAACTTAGTGAGACCCTGTTTCCAAGTAAAGAATAAAAAATAGGGCTGGGCTGTAGCTCGGAGGTAGAATGCCCCCAGGTTCCATCCCCAGTACCACAAAAAAAAAAAAAAAAAAACAGATACTATGCCTCAAAAAATCAGATACTATAATGAGAAGTACACACACCACCTCTAGCCCTGCCAAAGGGATTGAACTTGAACTTGAATCTGATCAAACCTCTGCCAGCTGACAATTTGAAGGACATATAAAGAACAGAGGAGCACGTTGCACTACACCAAGCGAATGCCAAGAGCAAATCCCAAGTGTGGGAGAATACACAGGTCAATTGACTCAGGTTCTTGAACACATAAATTATAGAAAAAAAGAAAAATATATAGGGAGAACTTGGATTCATGAATAAGGCAACATAGATAATGAGCAGAGACTACAGGAGAGTGACTGAGGGGGATTAGGGAAGTAGAGAGACAAAGTCATAAAGAATGCAATAGTGGAAGTAATGCTATGAATGTATACCAAATTACCAATTCCAATCTCAAAGACATGTCTGGGGAGGGGAGGGAGACCTTGTAGGGAGGGCACCAAGAGTTGTGTGCATGTATTTTTTTGACACTCTGTACTCCAATATGATGTAAGATTGCAATGCACCAAAACAAATAAATAAATAAATAGTAAAAAAAAAAAGAAAGAAAGAAAGAAAGAAAAAGATATAGGGAAATTCAGCAGATGAAGAGATTTAAAACAAATATCAACTTTTTAACAAATGAATAAAACCAAGCTATAGCATCTAGATGTCTTAGTCCATTTCTGTTGCTATAGCAAAATACCCAAGACTGGGAAGCTTATTTGGCTCATGGTTCTGGGGCCTGGGAAGCCCAAAAGCAAGGCGCCAGCATGTGGCAGGGTCTTCTTGCTGTATCTTAACATGGAGGACGACTTCACTTGGTGAGGCAGAGTGAGGGTACTGGCTCCAGTCTCTTCTCCTGATAAAGCCACCAAGGCCTTCATGCACCCCCACCCTCAGGACCTCATCTGACCCTAATTGCCTCCCAAAGTCTCCACCTCCAAGTGCCATTCACATATGGATTTGGTGGTAAACTTTCCAACACATGAACTTCTTGGGGGACACATTCAAATCATGGCTTGAGGGTTGCATGTTTGGATGATAAAATCATAAGGAAAAAATGAGGAGATAATTACTGTAAGACTCGGGACACTGTTTCCCCTTTGGGAGAAATAAGAGGTTTGATTTCAGGACGGGAAACACGAGGAGCTTCTGGGTGGTGACAAAGTGCTGTGTCCTGAGCTGGGCAGAGTTCACAAGGGTGTCACTTAATCCTTCATCAGTGTATACATGCTTGTTTCATGGGATTTTCTTTCTCAGTCTGTATTTTAGCTTAAAACTTTAATATTTTAAAAAGAGAGAGAAGAAAATATTTTAAAAAGAGAGAGAAGAAAAAAAAAAAGCAAATGTCCAGAACAGAGAAGAATTAGAGTGTTGATCTGTGTCAGCTGAACGGATTACTACCAGACCAATCAAATGACAGGCATGAGCAGGACTTCACCTGTTTTGAGCACTGCTGCATCTCCAGCAGGAGCCGTGCTTGGCATACAGTAGAGACTCAGCAAACATGAGCTGGAGGCATGGGTGGTGAGCCTTTGGGGTAAGCAGTTTGCTTATCACCACAGCACTTCCAATTAGAAATCCCTGGTTTTGTGTCCTCTGCATCTTAGCATCGCTGAGGATGCCAACTGTCTTCCTTCTCTCCAGGTTCACGTACCCCACTTCCCCCAGAGCACTCCCTGCTTAGCTTCAGGAGAGAGCTCGACTGGAGCTCTCTCCACTCTGGGCATGACTTTCGCAGGGCTCCACAGTCCCTGCATGAAACCTGAGCTACCTAGGGAGACATCTAGGACCTTGTGCAATCTGACCTCTCCAGCCCCTGCAATTTCGCCCTCCACCACTGCCCTCCTGCAGCAGTCTCAACTGTTTGCACGTCTTCAAATGCACCATGGTCTCTCCCATCAGGTCTCTCTGATACCGCACCCTTCCCATGGCTTTCTCTTGAGTTCTTGTATAATTGAACTCCTCTAGAAGTCTTCTTTGGAGCCCTCTCCATAGGCTCGGGTATCTACCTGAGCTCCACGTTCTCTGGTATCCACCATAGCACTTACACTATAGTGTGACAGTCTACCCTCAGGGCCGACGCCCTCTGCAGACTGAGCTCCAGGAAGTCACATTGGACTATTTGTGTCTGTGTCCCAAGTGTCCAATAGAGGGCCCACAAATCTCCATTCCCCACGCCCTGCAAGTCCCCTTCTCTACTTTCTCCTTCTGAGATTCTATGAGAATCCCTCACAGTGGTGCTCTCACTTGCTCAGCAACCTTAATAAACCCAGCTTGGCACAATCAACAGGGCTCCTGGGTAGTATTTATAGGAGGCTTCAAGAAAACCTTAGGTAGCACCTGGTACAGAGTGTGTACTTGCAAAACTACTTGTAGGAAAATAAGGAAGGATGGAAGGAAGGAAGGAAGGAAGGAAGGAAGGAAGGGAGGGAGGGAGGGAGGGAGAAAAGGAAGGAAGGAATTATGGATCAATAATGAATGTATGGATAAAAATCTGGCATTTTATTATTATTAATGATTTTATCAATGGACACAGCAATGGGTAGTTTGGGATGGCAAATACATATTTACCTTATCTTACCTTAAAGACAGCTGACCCAACTCAACTTAATTTATTATTTCAGAAGCAGGAAAATTAAACTTGCTTAAGTGACAATGTATGCAAAAAGTGCTCTTTCTTCATTCACTCAATCTCTCTCTCTTTCTCTCTTTCACACACACACACACACACACACACACACACACACACACACACACTTCTCCCCTTGGTAGTATATAGTCTCTGACTTTAAAAAATGTGTGTTCCTTTCTGCTTGAAAGGCTGCATTAGCTATTCATGGAATACTAGCCCTTTCCTTGGACTCAAAAAAAAAAGTATTTTATCCATTAAAATCTAACCAGGGTGTAGTAACCATAAAATCCAGCCACTCTGTTAGGAAGACGGATATCCTCAAAGATTTATGTCTGGCCGTCTCAAAGAAAATGTGTAAGATGGAGTTTTCTCAGAGACTTCCTGGCTGTGCTCCACCCCGCACATAATTTCTGTTTGTATAAACCTCAGATCAAAATTCAGGAAGGGTTAAGGGAAACCTTTCTGAACCACAGGTTGTGTCTGCTCACCATCCTCGGTTGACCGTTTGGAATGAATTAACCAGTCCCTAACCAGCCCACAACTGGTTCTTGGACGGAATTAACCAACCCCTTCAGTGCAAAAGATCAAACCATTTAGGGTCTCGGGTTCCATCCAGATTTGGGGTGAGGGCTTATATCGCAAATGAGATTCGAGGTCATTTGCATGTCCCCATAATTGTGGCGAGAGATAATGAAAACACACCACATTATTAGTCTCCAGGATATCGTGGAGACCATTGGAAACATCAGAATTCGGGAAGGGGTGGAGAAGGAGGTGTGACTATTTTGAATGAACCTGAAAGAAAATACTTCCCGAACCTTCTTTCAGAAGGCGATTTCAGTTCCAATTTTTCCTAAGGTTGGAAAAAGTTAAGCAAACGAGAACTATAGACACTTGTTTATAGAAGGTTTTTCTCTTTAATTACTGTTTTTGTTTCATGAAAGAAAAGTCTCATAAAATAAGAACCCGTTTGGGGTTCAGCTAGGCCAGTGAGACTCCTGAGAATCCACAAAAGGTCTGGCTTGCCTGCGGCCAGCCCAGGGTCCCTGGGACTTGAGCGTCTGTATATTTCCATAGCAAGGTATGCGCCTTTCCCACCCTCCGCCCTCAAGGCCTCCATACGTTTGAGACAGCTTTAAAACTCTGCACTGCGGGACCGTCTGGTGGCTGGCAAGCATTCCAGACGAGCGGTTTTCTAAGAAGCCAAGTTCTGGTTTGACTCTTTGATTGGAAAAGTATCTATTTCACTAAGGGTGATAGGCCTCTGGATGCATTCTCACCAAAAAAAAACCATAAACCAATACTTGAAATGCCAGCCTCGAGTAGGGGAATTCTTTTGGTTTGCCTTCAAGGACACAAAACATCGCAAAGGTCTTCTCTTTGGCAGAGAGGGGCCTGGCGAGCAGGGTTGGCCCAGGGTGTGTGTGGGAAGAGTCAGACGTGGGCAATCCACGGCCCTGGGTTCAAATCCTGGCTCTGCCGTCAGCAAGCCAGTTCTGACCTTGGGGAGGCCTCTTCACTGCTCCCAAGCCTGACTTTCCTCATCTGTAAAATGGGGACAATGGCCTCAGGCTCACGAGGGCCGAGGTGGGGGCCCAGTGAGGTGGGGATTCCTTCCACCACACCTAGTACACAGCACGGACTTAATAAACACTGGGTCCATACTCACCAGCCCATTGCAGTTATCATAGAGCGATGGACACATGAATCCCTTCCTCCAAGGCCACCGAGTCCTTTCCCAGGCCTCTGGGGCCACCTGCTTCTATTAATCTAACCACCTGCTAATTACAGGTCATGGACCGTAGAGTCCACACAGCCCAAGACAAGGAGAATTCTACAGATGTAGAAGGCATTTCCCAAGCCCAGTGTGGTGGCACTCACTTGTAATCCCAGTACTTGGGAGGCTGACAGGAGGATCTTGGGTTCGAGGCCAACCTCAGCTACTTAGTGAGGCCCTCTGCAACTTAGTGAGACCCTGTTTCAAAATAAAGAATAAAAAACAGGACTGGGGGTGTAGATCAGAGGTAGAATGCCCCTGGGTTCAATCCCCAGTACCACACACACACAAAAAAGGGAGCCGGGCGTGGTGGCGCACGCTTGTAATCCCAGCATTTGAGAGGCTGAGACCGGAGGATCCGGGTTCGCGGCCAGCCTCAGCTACCTAGTGAGGCACTCCGCCATTTAGTGAGACTCGGTTTCAAAATAAAGAATAAAAAATAGGGCTAGGGGTGTAGCTCGGAGGTAGAATGCCCCTGAGTTCAATCCCCGGTACCGCAAAAAAAAAAAAAAAAAAAAAGAAGAAGGAGAAGGAGGAGGAAGCGGAAGAAGAAGAAGAAGAAGAAGAAGAAGAAGAAGAAGAAGAAGAAGAAGAAGAAGGCATTTCCCTAGCCAAGGAGCTGGCAGCCTCCTCCTGGGAAGACCCCCCCCCCAAAATGCACAGTAAGTGCCCACTGATAATGGTGCACATTAGGATTAGATAACTAAATCGAAGATTCCGGGGTAGAGATCACAAGCCAGGTGACTCCAAGACGAGGCAGGAAATGTGACACTGCCCAGTGGCCAGCAGAAGCACCAGGCCCCCTCTAAAGAGAGAGAGCACACCCAGCACTGGTCCTGTGTGCCATGCAGGAGACCAAGCCCATGTGCCCAGATTCTCTTCCTTCAAGGAAAGCCGGAAAGCTGGGATTGTGTGGGAAAGCTAATTGTAAAATATTGACAACTTTTTAAAAATGAAATCATGCATCTATCTCTGTGGTTCCGATGGGCAGGGAGGGATCCCTGTGGTTGGAGATCTATACCCAGGAGGGGAGGCTCTTGCCAGGCCTCGGTGGTGCATGGAATTCAGACGTGCCCATGTTTGTGTTTACTGGGAAGGCGTGCTTGGCGGGTGGCGTGGCTTTATAGCTATGGTCCTGGTGTCTGATTCCTCATCCTCCAAATAGAAAGAAAACTGGCATCTACCCAGGGGGCAGTTGTGAGAGAGAGCTTGTTAGACTCAGTATAGTCAAGAGCTTCATCATGCTTCCTGACCATCTTGGCTGCCATAACTGCTATTAGGGTTGAGAACAGGGACCCACGGCAGGTATGGCTCTAATGCCCTCCACTCCAAGCCACCCCGCTCGGGGACCTACGATCACCCCCATCTTGGCACACTGGCCCTGTGACCTGGACAATAACATCCTCGTGCCCATTTTATAGAAAACAAAACTGATGCAGCACAGAGAAGTGAGAAGACCAGTGCAGGGTGACGCAGAGGGTCAGTGGAGAAGAGACCGGAAGCCAGGCCTTCCTGGCCTCCTGGCTCACCTCCAGCCTCCCACTGGAGGCAGAGGGCGCCCCTGGATTCCAGGGGCCCACGCCGTCAAAGCTCCTTACGGGTCCCTCCCACTTCGGTCCAGGCACACCACCCTTCCCTGCACCGCCCCACCCTGCAGTTCCATCAAAGCCTCCTTTGAACTTGGTCACAAGGCTTGTCCACAAAGCCCAGGAAGTGTCTTGGCCACAGAAGAGCATTTCATGGTGTTCCTTATAAAACCCCAACCTGACACGCAGCTATTGTGTCAATGATGCCTCTGTTCCCAATTGCCAGAAACCCAAAACAGCTTAAAACAAAAAAGAAGCTGGCTCAAGGTCTGTAGGAGCCTGCTTTCAGGTCCTGTCCACACGCCCACTGTGTTTTTACAAACTTGGCCTGAGGCTTCGACCCCTGGGTCTGGGGCAGGTCTCCAGGGCGCAATCCCAGGCATCCTCAGGAGACCCTGGGGGAAAGGGACACTGGGTGTTTGGTAATCAGAGAGCAGAAGTCAGAACCGGGGCAGTGCTCAGCCCAGAACCATCCCGGACCCAGACATGGATATTTTGATCTCGTCTTGAAGCCATTTCAGTCCCAGAGGCTGGATACCAGGGCAGACACCAACCCTGGGCCATGTTCATGTGACAGTTAGACGCTGAGCACGCCCCTCTCCCTGGGCTCGGAATGCCATGCAGCATGATGGGATCTCGGCCATCTTCTTCACTCAGATTCAGATGTACGTAATCAGAGTGGGACAGAAACATGGAGAACATATAGCAACAGTGCTGCTCCCACCCAGCTCCAAAGACTGAGGGTCTGTCCCTCCTCCCTTGAGCCCTGCTGTTGCACATCCCTCCTGGAGTGGGCACCTTGCCCCTCTGAGGGGAACTCGGCTGTTTAAAGATCTCTTGAGTTCAGTATGTTCTTGCAACAACTTCAGCTTGTGCTCAATCACAGATGCAGCGGTCTAATCCCTGTGGTTCCAGGAAAAGGCGCAGGGCTGGACTTTGCAGGAGACGCTCTCCCTCTGCAACTGTGCACAGCTCCAGCTGCCGCCCCTGAAGACCCAGGTCCTCATGGAGGCAGAGCAGCAGATGTTAGGAACTCGGGTGAGGCCCCAGTTTCCCACCTGAACACAGGGAGAATCCGCATTCTTCCTACTGAGCTGCCTCCGTGATTCCACGCAGTCAGTTGCTCGGACGCCTGCCTGTGAATGTGCAGTAAACAGGGACAGATTCGCCACCACCACAGCCCAGGATGTCGACATCTATGATCTTTTTTTTTTCCTTACATCAACCCTAGATGGTTGGGTTTTTTTCCCTACCTTACAGATGAGGAAACTAAGACTGCAAGTGGGCACAGGGTGCCTTCTACGATCTCACAGCAAATCAGGGTGGGACAGTTCTCGGCCTAAGACCCTCCCACGACTCCATCAGAGAAAGCCCGGGGCTCAAGCAGACACCCCTTCGCTCTGGGCCCCCTCTGCTTCATAAATTGGACCCAGAGTTCAACCAGGACTGCAGCCAAGTCACAGAGTTTTGCACTGGCCCACTGGACAAACTGGTTGTTCTCCTTCAGGCCTCAGAAAGACCACTCACAATAGCCGGGGTGCCTCTCAACATCCCCACCCCCATCAATGGACGCCCCGCTGGCTCCTTAGCGCCACAGTGCTCCTGAGACAGGCGTCTCTGGGCTGCCCCGTCCCGGGATCCTCTCCCTGAGGTCAGTTCTTCAGGAAGCGCCTTGGATTCGGGAGCAAATGGCCTTAGGAATCCAACAACCCCACTGGGGTATCTTCCTCGCCCAACCCGAGACCCAATTTAACACACTCAGCTAATTGAGGGGCGCACTCCACGCTGCAATCTTTTCCACCCCTGCCCCTGCAGGTGGCAGCTGAAGTCATGTGCGGAGGCGACCCAGGTGTCTGAGGACTTCTCAGCGCCCTGCTGTTGATTCATTTGTCTGTAGACATTCTAGACTCCACGTCTCCGAGACAGGCCACGACAGAGTGCATGACGAGGTGAGCCTGCTTGATTTTTCCTCCAGCTCACCCCCCTCCCCGCTTCTTTTCTTTCTTTTTTTCTTTTTTTTTTTTTTCCTTCTTGGCCTCAAGACCCAAAGTGTTCTGGACATATTTTTCATTTTTCCAAATATCAATTGCTCTTTTATTCCCTCTCCGAAGCAGTGAGTAATAAGAGTTGTGTCTGGTCCTGAAATTCCGACTGAAATAAATTAGCCCAATGACCAACGGGAGGTGCCTAGAACAATAACGGCAGAATACTTGGCATGGTGCAAAAGGGCCCCTGGATGTGGACATACAGTAAGTCTAGAAGCACATTACGGAGCCACGGTGCCAGAACGGGGATGCAATGAGCCATCCAGGCAGCAGAACGCCTCATAAATTAATCCCGCGTTTTTTCCCTTTCTGGTCCACCGTTCATAGTTCTTTTAGCCTTCTGATTAATGGGGCATGGAGAAGGGTATTTTTGGTGTGGCTTGTGTCCCCAGCAGGCAGGCATCTGCCAAGGTTGTGCGTAAATGTACACATTTGTCCCTGGGCACGACTGCTGCATTAAGGAGGAGAGAGAACACAGGCTGGAGAGGCAGCAAGCTGCGAACAAATAGTACCTACTAAGTGCCAGGCATCGTGCTAAGCTCCTACTAAGTGTCAGGCATGGTGATAAGCTCCTACTAGGTGCCAAGCATCATAAGCTCCTACTAGGCGCCAGGCATCATAAGCTCCTACTAGGTGCCAGGCATCATATTAAGCGCCTCAGTGAGCCACATGTGATGGCGCACGCTTGTAATCCCAGCATTCGGGAGGCTGAGACCGGAGGATCCGGGTTCTCGGCCAGCCTCAGCTACCTAGTGAGGCACTCTGCAACTTAGTGAGACTCGGTTTCAAAATAAAGAATAAAAAATAGGGCTGGGGGTGTAGCTCAGAGGTAGAATGCCCCTGAGTTCAATCCCCAGTACCAGAAAAAAAAAAAAAAAGAAAGAAAAGGGGAAAAAAAGCGCCTCAATGGACAAGAGAGAGGTGTCCCTGGCCTCATGGCACTGGATAGCTTATGAATCTCCCGGCCTCCCAGAGTGCTCAGTGCAGATGGGAGGAGAGGAAGCAAGTTATGGTCTACTCAGTGTCCCAATCCCTCTTTCCTTGTGGATGTACATCCATCATATGAGCCCTGGTGGGTGGCACAGACCCGCCTCCCACTGCAGGAGCATCAGAAGCCCCCATGTTCCGCCCCGGACAGGCCTGTGACAAGGCTCGGCCTAGAGGGTGTCCCTGCCCTGAGCTTTGAATCTTCAGGGACTGTCCCCAAATCAGAGTGGCAGGTTAAACCCCACACACACACACAATAAAAATGTCCTACTCCCTGAGACCTGTGAATATTATCTTATACTGCAAAGTAAGATTTTACAAATGGCATTCAATTAAGAATTGTGAGGCCGGGCATGGTGGTGCACGCTTGTAATCCCAGCATTCAGGAGGCTGAGACCGAAGGATCCGGGTTCGCGGCCAGCCTCAGCTACCTAGTGAGGCACTCTGCAACTTAGTGAGACCCGGTTTCGAAATAAAGAATAAAAAAAATAGGGGTAGGGCTGTAGCTCGGAGGTAGGACGCTCCTGAGTTCAATCCCTAGTACCGCAAAAAAAAAAAAAAGAATTGTGAGATGGGGGATTATGCTGGATTATCTGATAAACCCCCTTACAATCTGTTATTCTTTATTTTATTTTTTTCGTTTTGTTTTTTGGTAGTATAGGGAATTGAACCCAGGGGTGCTCTGCCACTGAGTTACATCCCCAGACCTTTTTTATTTTGAGAGGGGGTCTTGTCAAATTGCCCAGGCTGGCCTGGAGTTTGTGATCCTCTTGCCTCAGCCTCCCAAGCAGCTGGGATTATTGGCTTGTGCCACCAAAAGAGTGGCAAGGAGATTTCCAGTGCACAGAAGAGGAAAAGGCAATATGACCACAGAGGCAGAGGTTGGAGTGAGGGGGCCAAAAGCCAAGGAAAGCCGGCAGCCACCGGCAGCTGGAAGGGGCAAGGAAAATCCTCCCCTGGAACCTTTGGTGGCCATGCAGCCTGGATGAATCCTTAATAATTAAGTCCAGGGATTCTGACCTTGAATTGTGATCTACGGAACAGAAAGAAAATTAATTTCTGTTGTTCTCAGCCATCTGGTTTGTGGGGATTGTTACAGAAGCCACAGGTAGCTAATACAGACACCATGAGAGTTTAGAATGATTTCATGGTGTGGAATCCAACCACCCACAACACGCATCTGCCCCACTGAACAGTTCTGGTTCAGACCTGTTGTGGACCCCGCCCTGGCCTGTGTCCTGCTCTCCTAGCAGCCCCTCGGACAGCCCCCCAGAATTCACTTCTTTTTTTTTTTTTTTTTTTTTTTTCTTTTCAGTACTGGGGATTGAACTCAGGGTCATTCTACCTCCGAGCTATACCTCCAGCCCTATTTTTTATTCTTTATTTTGAAACCGAGTCTCACTAAGTTGCGGAGTGCCTCACTAAGCAGCTGAGGCTGGCCGTGAACCCGGATCCCCCGGTCTCAGCCTCCCGAATGCTGGGATTACAAGCATGCGCCACCACGCCCGGCTCAGAATTCACTTCTTCTGGCTTTAGGTAGTCACAGAGGCTTCGGGGCTTCCTGTCACGGCAGGGCTGCTGCGAGGACCGGGGCAAGCCGGTTTGGGCCCAGCACACAGCAGACTCACAATGAATCAGAGCTCACAGACTCTACCTACTCTTAGTCTTCACAGTATATTTTTTTTCCTAAAGTTGGATTTGTTGCCGATATGTGTGAGTCTAGAGATTTCACCTACAAGACTGAATTTTTAACTTCTCCTGAAAAGAATCAGAAGGTCTAACAACACCATGCCGCACGTTCTCCCGGCAACGGTGACTGGCTGTCCTAGACACGCGTGTCACAATCTTGCCAACGGTCTCCACCATTGTGTTTTGTTTTCCACTTAGGTTACCTCTTGTTTTATTAATGATTCAATACCTCAGTGCATCTGAGTTTGCGACCCTTGTTATAAATATGTTTTTCCTGGGCTGGGAATGTGGCTCAGCGGTAGGATACTTGCCTTACTTAGCATGTGCAAGGCCCTGAGTTCAGTCCTTAGTACCAAAAAAAAAAAAAGTCTTTTTTGCATAGACTAAAGGCAGGGCACCAGACCCAGGCTAGGACTGGATTCTGTGAGCTCTTTTCCCATAATGTAGATCCTCCCCTCCAGCTAGCCAAAAATCCCTCCTCCTCTCTGAAAGCCATCTCATCTCCTTCCTCCTGTGGCCCATTAGTCCCTAGCCACACCTGTCTGGGCTTGCTGAGTATACCACTTCTATCAGTTTTCTGGATAGAATTTTTCTATAAGATCTTTGCATTCTTACATTACTGGGAGAATTAAGTTGAATTGGCACAGGAGCAGCAAGCCAATACATATTTGGAGAAGTGAAGAGAAGAAAAGGAGGAAGGGATGGTGAGGGAGGGAGGGGGGGAGGGAGGGAGGGGAGGAGGAAGAGAGGTGGGAGAGGATTCAGGAGGGGATTTGATGTCACTGTGATGCCAGGGTTTGAACGCAGTGTATTTGAGAGAAAGGACTCACACACAGAACATTGTTTGGTCTCTACTTGTTAGAGATGGGGACGATTTCTCCCTTAATAGAGTATAATTTTTAGAGACTGGCTAGTTACTTGCCTGGAAGTCTATTCATTCCCACATTTTCTTTTCATTCCCATCTTCCTCCATTCATCTCTACAGTCATGTGGGAAGCCACTGACTCCCTAATTTCCTCATTTTGAGCCCATCCATCCTTTCTCATCCCTTCCTTCTTCCTTGGCTGGAAAGTGTGGGGCTCCTAGCGGTGCTGGCCCTTCTCAGCCTGAAATAGCTCCTGGGCCTGTGCTGGGAGGTGGCTGAGCATGGTCTTACTCCCTCCCCCCCCCCCGCCACCCCACACTTGTGCCAGATCCCCAGGAAATGGCCCTCAAAGCAAATTCCAGAAGCTCTGTCTGTTCTTCAGTGGAGTTTCTTGGAATAATTCACTATGTTCCCCAGAAAATGATTCTGATTTTTTTCTCTTTTCCTGACTGTAATTCATTACTTTTTATGTGCTATAATTAACTTAATGGGTAGTCCTTGCAGATCTGCATTTGACATTTGAAATGTGTTTAGAAGGTAAAGGCCAGCAGCCCCATGCGCCATACAAAGTCATCAAATAGGCAAATGGCCTTTTGAAGGGTCCCGGCAGAGTCAAAGCACTTGAGTTGGGGTAACTTTCCTCCTAACTGACTTGAGCAGGTCTCATTCCTCTCCTGGGATTGAGTTTTCCCGTGGAAGGGACACTATCCCGTGACCACCAAGAGCCAGGGTGCTATGATTAGAATGGTGGAGTTCAGATCTCAACCCTGCCCCTCATCAGCTATGTAACTTTGAAAAAGTGGCTTAAAAACTCTAAGCATATGTGCTTAGACCCAATATATAATGAACCAAAGCATATAATGCCCTTTGCATGTCTAAGTACTTGATATATCATAGTTGCAGATGATGATAATAATAATGATATATAGGAGAAGAGGGGAAAAGAGTATGAAATGCCTGTGGTGCTAGACTGGTATGGATATGGGATCAAAGAGGAAGGAGGAAATGTAGCTACATTTGATATATCAAAAAGTTTAATGGATCTTGGCTGGTGGCACACACCTGTGATCCCAGTACTTGAGATGCTGAGACAGGAGGATTGCAGGTTAGAGGACAGCCTCAGCAATATAGTGAGACTCTCAGCAACCTAGTGAGACTCTGTTTCAAAACCAAAAATAAAAAAGGGCCAGATGATAGCATGGAGGTAGACTGCTCCTGGGTTCAATCCCCAGTACCATTAAAAAAAAGGTAATGGGAATTTTATATCTACTAACCCACAATAAGCCACAAAAAAATGGCAAGAATGGTAATTTTGTTTTGGGCCAAAATTACCTTAACACACTGTGGTAAACAAAAAGACTTTGGAATTAAATAAACCTGTACTCAGAAAGGGTGTAACATTGAGCAAGAAAAGCAATGTCCCCAACAGAAAGACTAACAGGACTGGCCTTGCAGGGTAGTTATGAGGATTAAATGGATGATATACAGAAAGAACTCGAGTCTGGAACATAGTAGGCACTCAGTATAGGATAATCGCAATTGCTGATATCCTTTCTTAGCTTCCCTGGGTTTCAGCTTCTTCATTGGTAAATTTAAAATTATACCATCTGCTTTAGTCATTCAATGAATATTTATTGAGCCAAGTACTGTGAATACCAAAGTGTATTCACCAAACATAGTTCATGGCCTCTCAGAGTCAATAATATGAGATTACTCATTATTCATCCTTTCAACAAATATTTTTACTGAACATTTACTAAATAATAGGCTGCATATGGACATTAGAGATACAATTGTTAGCAAAACAAATTCAATCCCCAAATACCTAATCAAAAGGCGTGTGTGTGTGTGTGTGTGTGTGTGTGTGTGTGTGTGTGTGTAACTTTGGGAAAATTAACTCATAGAAATGTGGAAAAATAATGATTTATTAACATATGTAAAATGTGAGGGGAAGTCCAAAAAATGAAATATTTAGACAGACGCTTAACAAACACATAAGATTTAGATGCTGAAAGTTAAAAAATGCTGATAAGAGAAAATCTGAATAAATGGAGAGGCATACCATGTTCATGAACTGAGGACACATCATAGTAAAGATGTCAATTTTCCCTTGGGAGATCTATAGGTTTAATAAAATTTCTATCACAATCCAAGCCAACAAGTTTTTTGTAGAGATAGATGAGCTTATTTTAAAATGTATATAAAAAGACATAGGTCCTAGAAAAGTTGAAACAATCTTGACAAAGAAGAACAAAATGAGGGGGAAAAAATCACTGTACTAAATATAAAGGCTTACTGTATAGCTATGGTAATCAAGACCATGTGGTATTGGTGCAAGGAAAGACACATAGGTCAATGAAACAGAATGGAGAACCCAGAAATAGTCCCACACAAATATGTTCAACTGATCGTTTACAAATGTGAAAAAGGAATTCAAAAGAAGAAGGATAGCCTTTTCAATAAATGATGCTGGAACAATGGGATATCCATAAGCGCACACACACACACACACACACACGCAAAATGAACCTTGATCTAAATAAACCTCACATCTTATACAAAAATTATTCCCAAATGAATCATAGACTAGAATGTAAGGCAAAGAACTATGAAACTGTTTGTTTTTTTTTTTAAATAGGAGAAAACCTTTGAGAGATAGAACTAAGAAAAGAGTTCTTAACACAAAAAGCCCAATTCATAAAAGAAGGAAATGATAAATTGGACTTCATCAAAAGTTAAAACTTGTTCTCTATAAAAGTCAATGTAAGCCGGGCCTGGTGGCGCACACTTGTAATCCCAGCATTTGGGAGGCTGAGACTGGAGGATCCAGGTTCGTGGCCAGCCTCAGCTGCTTAGTGAGGCACTCCACAACTTAGTGAGACTCTGTTTCAAATAAAGAATAGAAAACAGGACTGGGGCTGTATCGAGGAGGTAGAATGCCCCCAGGTTCCATCCCCAGTACCGCCAAAAAAAAAAAAAAGTCAATATAAACGCTTGTAATCCTAGTACTTGGAAGGCTGAGACCGGAGGATCCAGGTTCACGGCCAACTTCAGCTTCTTAGTGAGGCTCTCCACAACTTAATGAGACCCTGTTTCAAAAATAAAGAATAAAAATAGGACTGGGGGTGTAGCTCAGAGGTAGAATGCCCCTGGGTTCAATCCCCAGTATCGCAAAAAAAAAGACAAATTATGGACTGGGAGAAAATATTGGCAAACCATATATCCAAACAAGAAGTAGTAGCTAACATATACAAAGAAGTTCTAACACTCAGCTATAGGAAAACCAATACAATTAGAAAATGAGCAAAAGACATGAATAGATCTTTTATTGAAGAGGATATATAAGTGGCAAATAAGCACATAAAAGGTATTTTAAATCATTAGCTATCAGGGAAATGCGCATTCAATCCACAATGAGGTATCACTATATACCTACCAACACGGCCAAACTTAAAAGTAGTGGAAACACTAAATACTGGTGAAGATGAGGAGAAACTGAATTCAGATTACATTACTGATAGAATTGTGCTGTGGTACAGCCATTCTGATAAATATTTTGACAGTTTCTTGTAAAACTATCATACAATTTCTATATGACTCGGGAATTGTACTTTTAGGCATTCATTCCAGGGAAATGAAAATTTACATTTGCACCAAAACCCAATAAGCATATACATATCAGCTTAATTCATAAAAATTCAAAACTGGAAAGCTGGACCTTTTAAATGTTTTTAATATGTCCCTCAGTGGGTGAATGGTTAAACAAAATGTGCTACACATAGATCATGAAATACTATTTAGAAGCAAAAAGGAATAAACTATTAATACGTGCAAAAGCTTGAACTACTCTCCAGAGAACTAACTATATGAAGTCAGCCCTCCTTATCCACAGGTTCTGTAGATTAACACCTACCATGAATCAAATATATTTGCTAAACAACTTGTATCTTTACTGAACATGTATAGACATTTTCCTTGTTATTATTCCCTAAACAATACAATATAATAACTATTTACTTTGCATTTACATCATATTTGTTATTATCAATAATCTAGAAATTATTTTAAGTATCCAGAAGCATACGCATAGGTTAAACACATTTTATTTATTTATTTATTTATTTTATTTATTTATTGCAGTACTGGGGATTGAACTCAGGGGCATTCTGCCTCCGAGTGACATCCCCAGCCCTATTTTTTATTCTTTATTTTGAAACCGAGTCTCACTAAGTTGTGGAGGGCCTCACTAAGTAGCTGAGGCTGGCCACGAACCCAGATCCTCCGGTCTCAGCCTCCCAAGTGCTGGGATTACAAGCGTGTGCCACCACGCCCAGCTCTCTATGCCATTTTATAGAGAGAGTTTGCACATCCTTGGATTTTGGTATTTTTAAGGATCCTGGGATCAATCCTGCTGTGAATATTAAGGAACAACTGTATGTTAAGAAAAAGAAAAAAAAATCTCCAAAGGCTATATATTGCTTGATTTAATTTATATGACTCTTTTATATGTGTGTAGTACTGGGGATTGAACCCAGGAGCATTTTACCTCTGAGCTACACCCCCAGGCCTATTTATATTCTTATTTTATTAATTTTATAAGGTCTTATTTTAAGATTTTTATAGCATCTCACTAGGTTGATATGAGTCTCACTACTTGTTGAGGCTGTCCTTGAACCTGTGATTCTCTTGTCTCAGCCTCCCAAGTACTGGGATTACAGGCATGCGCCACCATGCCTGATTCTTGCATGACATTTTGAAATGACAAAACTTTAAAAACGGAGAGCAGATTTGTGGTTTTTCAGAGCTAGAGACACTGGAGTTGGGTTAGGGAGGCAGTTGGTGTCAAAGGGCAACTGAGAGTACTTTATGCTTTTAGATTTCTTCTCTGTCTTAAATGTAGTGACAGGTACACAAACCTACCATGACAAAGTTGTTCTAAATTAAACACACAAACAAATGAATACAAGTAACACTGCGGAAGTCTAAATAAGATTGGTAGATTACATCAATATCCTAGATGTGGTATCGCCCTACAGTGATGCAAGATGTGACCGTTGGGGGAACTGGGAAAAGGGCATACCGATCGCTCTGTGTTATATCTTATAACTACAGGAAAATCTACAATGGTCTCTGTAAAATTTTCAATTAAAAAATAGCTTTTATTGGTTTTGTATATTTAAATTTGCCTTTTAATAAAAACTTGCAAATATAGAAGAGACCAAAACATCATCATCCTAATACAAATTTTTTGATGCATTTCTCTCTGGTCTTCATTTTCTACATTTATACTTTTACAAAGTGAGGAAAGGTTTGTACACTCAGGGTGGTGGGAAGATGGGGGGCCTAGCTGTCCCCTGCCTTCTGTGACATCAGAGCTCCTGCCTGAGGGATGCCTGGTGATGTGATGTGGGGAGGGGGAGAGGGAAGAGGAGGGTGCCTCTCCGCCTGTCCTGGGTCCACTCAGGCAGCCAGAACTTCAGACATGGCAGGCCAACAGATGGACAGCAGGGTGCGGGTGGCAGCCGAGCTGTGTGAACGGAGAAGGGACAGCCGTTGTGAGGACAAGAAGCAGGTGAGGCCGGGCCAGGCGCATCCTGTTTCCTCCTGTCTAAGCTCCCTTTCACGTCAGTAGAAAGCCCTCTGTCAGGAATGACGTCCACCCGTGCTGGTGAGCACAGCAGAGGGCTTAAATGCTTCTTACCCAAACCATCACACACTCCTTTTATTCAGTCCTCAGCGAGACCAGCAGATGGTGTGTATGTTCCAGGAGGGTTGGGGGTGTTGTCTAGTTTCCTGTTAAACCCGTAGTACCTAGAATGAGGTGAGATGCTATTCTGAGGGTAAGAAGTGGCTAGAAAGTTCTAAGCAGAGCAATGAATGCTTGGTCTATATGTTTTCAAATAATTTGTTCACTCAATTATTTTCTGTACATGTACCCATGCCTCCAATATGCTAGACCTTGTAGCACACCCAGCCATATTTTATTTTGAAACAGGATCTTGCTAAGTTGACAAGGTTCTCATTAAACTGCTAAAACTGGCCTCAAACCTGCTATCCTCCGGTATCAGCCTCCCAGGTACTGGGATTACAGGCATGTGCTGTGGTTACATCTGGCACAACAGGAGCCTTGGCTGGCTCCCAGCACGCTGCAGCTTTTTTCTGAAAAGTGTTCCACAATACAAAACTCCAGGAATGCTCCCCTAAAAAAAACAAAAGCATAGAGTCCTATAGCTTGGGGAATTCCATATACCCACTCCCCTCTTAGAAAGTTCACTGCCGTTCACATAAGGAAGACCCTGAAAAATCCTACAGTGAAGAAATCCACTAAGGTTTGTTTCTCAAAGCATTTCTCAAACTGCTTCCACTACAAGAGGCCCATCTTTTCTAATGGAAAGACCATGAACTTCTTCATATTTCAAAACCCAATTTTACAGGTGAAGGAACTGAGGCTCAGAAAGAAAAAATGGTTTGGCTCTGGCCCCAAAATAAGGGAAATGACTAAATCTGAATTCTAGTCCATGTTCCTGCTTTTGCCACCATGTAGCATAAAATAGAAACCTAGCAGTCAACAAAGCTGAAAGAAATCAACCAGGAAAGCACAATGGTAGAGGAGTGATCAGAGGAACAGATGAACATCCAGACCGTGGAGCGCTCATCAGTCATTTTAAAGGGGCAGTTCTAAGTGTCTTCTGTGAAAAGACTCCTAAGGAATTGTGTTAAGAGAAACAGCTCCTCATCTTAGGTGTGCAGTGTGATGACATTTGCCCTGGGTGCACACCTGGGGTCATCACCTTCCAAATCAGGCTATATAGAATGTTTCCAGCTCCCCAGAAGGCTCCTTCACAAAGATCTGTACATGGGTGTTCATAGCACTTTGGTTCAGGATAGCCCCAAGCTGGAAGCAATCCAGGAGGCCACCAACAGGTGAAGAGATTGTTTGTGCTATATTCATATAAATGCTCACCAATAAAATTGAACATGCAAAAAGGTGTGGAGGCATCTAAGGAACATTATATTGAGCAAAGGAAACCAAACACAGAAGCACATATACTCTGTTCCTATGAAGTCATGGGACAGGCAAAACGACTCTACAGTGACAGGAAGCGCTTTCGTGTTTCCCTTGGGCAGGGTGGGGCTGAGAATTGACTGCAGGGGGCAGAGGGACCTTTCTAAGATGATGCACTTGTTCTAGATCTTCATCGGGGTGATAGTCCACAGGTATAGACATTTGTCAAAGCTCATCAAACTGCACATTTATTTATTTTTTTTGTGTGTGTTTTTGTTTTTGTGGTAATGGAGATTGAAGCCAGAGGCATTCTACCTTCGAGTTACTCCCCTAGTCTGATTTTCTTTCTTATTCACTAAGTTGATGAGAGCCTCACTACTTGCTGAGGTTGTCCTCTAACGTGCGATCCTCCTGTCTCAACTTCCCAAATACTGGGATTACAGGCGTGTACCACCACACCCAGCCAAACTGCACATTTAAATCTGTGTATTCCATTGTATATAAATTACACTGCAATGAAGTTTATTCCGTGTGTGTGTGTGTGTGTGTGTGTGTGTGTGTGTGCGTGACTGAGGATTGAACCCAGGGGAGTTCTGCCTGCAACCTACACCCCTAGCCCTTTCTTATTTTGAAACAGAATCTCAGTAAATTGCTGAGGACCTCACTAAGTTTCTGAGGCTGGCCTCAAACCTGCTATCCTCCTGTCTGTTGATGCCTTTTGAAGATCAATTAAAATTAAAAGTGACTCAAGGAAGGAGAGTTGTGACTCTCAGAGGGTAGGAAGGAGGGAAAACCAATTAAATGTCAGCAAATTGTCGTGTTGTCTACTTCTGCAGTGTTTGCAGGTTTTGCGTAAGTTTGTGTGACTTAGATTATCAGGAAAAAAGTTAAGCTCTGAAAACCCTATATAAGTTCTGTCATGCCTGGCCTTCTAGAGCTTCAGGGACTCACCCTCCTGTTCCCTCCTCCTCCCTCTTGCCCCCAGACGCTGCTGGCATTGCTGGTCTTGGTGCTGTACTTGGGCACAGGGATATCAGGTGAGCATTCTGGAATCTGAGAAAGGAGGAACGGAGTCCACACGGAATCTGGTGGGGTTTTCTGGAGACAGAAGTCTACCAAAGGGTCTCCACAACCTGCCTTCTCCAACTGCCCACTGAGAAGACCATCGTGTTTCTTTCCACTACCGCTCCTTTGCTCTTAGTAAGAGGTGGCATTTATACCTGTTACAGGAAGAAGTTGGGAGGTGTCAGAAAGGATCAGGGAATGTAACTACCCCCAGAATCCTGTGACTTCCCAGGTAACATGTCAGGGAAGGTAGTGAGGGGACCGTGAAGGTATGGGAACCTGGGAAGTCTTCCCAGAGGGGAGGCATCTTTGGCGAGATGGGTAGGGAAGGGAACTGGCCAGGTGGGGGAGATTGGGATGGGTGCTCCAGGCAGAAAGAACAGCATGAGCAAAGACCCAGGGAACTTTCTGAAACCAGAAGCCCGGGTGAAAAATGTCAGGATACAACTTTGGTGTCTACTTTTTAGGCTTTTGAATATCAGACCAATGAACCTTCTGAAGAGCCACTAAGGGTCATCCGGAACTGGTTGAAGAAGAACTTGCATGTTTTCTTGGAGAAGTTAGAGGAAGAAGTGCGAGAGCTGGAGCAGCTAGTTCGGGACCTGGAGTTGTGGCTGGATGCTCTCCTGGGAGAAGCACACTCCGAGGAACCCTGCTCCACCCACAAGAACCACTTGTGAAGGCCAGTCCCCGGCACTGGAGAGCAGGCGAGGAGGGAGAGAAGGCTGGGCTCCAGCCTTGAGGTTCAAGACAGGCAAGAAATAAAGAATTTGAGAAGAGAAGGCCGCTGCTCATGTCCTCGTATGGCCCCTGGAGGACACTCTGAGGTGTTCTCCCTGGCGCCATGACTGTGGCCCACTGGAACCAGCATGGGCTTCGAAGCCAGGCATGGGTTCAAGACGCTCCCTCTTACTTGAGATGTCGTACAAATTTCCTTAATTTCTTTGAGATTTGGCTTCCTCATTTCTAAAAATAAAAGAAACACACTTTGCTTTGTAGGGTGGCAGAGTAGACCTAGAATGTACACAGACTACGTTTGACACAAACCATTTCCCATATTCCTGTTCTTCCGCCCTGGAATGTAGCAGGAGGATACTGGTTCTGAGTACATAGATGTTACGTAGGTAGGTGTCTGACCTTTTTTTTTTTTTTTTTTGCGGTACTGGGGATTGAACTCAAGGGCATTCTATCTCCGAGCTACACCCCCAGCCCTATTTTTTATTCTTTATTTTGAAACCGAGTCTCGCTAAGTTTCAGAGTGCCTCACTAGGTAGCTGAGGTTGGCCGCGAACCGGGATCCTCCAGTCTCAGCCTCCCGAATGCTGGGATTACAAGCGTGCGCCACCACGCCTGGCGTGTCTGACCTTTTGACTCTGCTGGTAGAAGCAGAACTTACTAGAAAGCCTGTGTTGTGCAATTGGACTGTAGCTATCAAGTTTACAAACACATTTGCTTTTCGGCCCAGCAATCTGCTTTAGGGAATTGATCCCACACCTCTGCTTGCCCATGTGTGAAATGATATATGTATAAGGTTATTTACCCTAGTTTTGTCTACAATAGGATTAAAAAAAAAAAAAAACAGAAGCAACCCAAATTTAATCCGTAAGGCTCTGGTTAAATAAATTATAGGGTAGCTGGGCAATGACCTGCTGTGTAGCCATACAAGAGAATGGGAAGATTTATGCTATTGTCTGAATGTTGGTGTTCCCCTGGCACTCTTACATTGGAGCCTAACACCCAAAGCGATGATATTCACAATGGGTCTTTAGGATCAGGGCCTGAGGGCCCCACCCGCATCAATGAGATTGGTGCCCCTATAAAAGAGACACAGCTAGAAGTCACCATCTGTGAGGGGCAGACCCTCACCAGCCACTGATCTGCTGATATCTTGATCTCGGACTTCCCAGCCTCCCAAGCTTTGAGTAATACATCCCAGCTGTCTATAAACCATCCAGACTAAGGTACTTTTGTTTTAGAAACTTAAATGACTAAGGCTTTTTCTACTGATGTGGAAAAGCCACAAGATATGCTATTAAATTAAAAAAATATCAAGATGCAAAAAGCAGGCAAGGGATAAGCATTGCTGTTGATGTTGATGATGATGGTGGTGATGTAATTGAATATGCACGAAAAAAACTCTAGAAGGATCCAAAACCAGACAAGGACCAAACTATCATGTGTATAGCAAAAATAGCAGGATAGTTATGAAATTATAAGTGATTATGTTTTTAAATATTGTGAAGAGAAAACCTCTCTCTTTCAATTCATATGATTAAACAATGATCAGTTTTAGCCAAGATTTTCCCTTTTTCCCTTCACCTCCAGGAAACTTAAGAGTTTAGTTGTTCATTTTTGGAATTATATCCACCTCACTGTTTTGAGTTGTCCCCTTTTTATGGTTGTTTCCAATTTTAATGGAGTTATTATTTATGTGCCAATTATTAAAACTACTGAGCTCTTTGGAAAATGATGAGGGTTCCAATTAAATTAATCTCAGAGGATATCTTTCTTACAGGGAATGGCACTGCAATTTGTTTGCCCGGAGGAATTAATCAATTGCCATTTGGGATGGAAAAAGTCTTGCAAATTATGATCACGATTTTTTTCCACTTGGATATTTGGCAGGGATTGGGAACCAGAATCTGTGTTTTCTCATTTTCACCTATTTAGCAAGAGTTCTATGGGAAGGAACTCATATTTGCTTACATTTATAATTACATATTACCATACAGGGTTCTAGTTATTATATTGTATTAAAAACATGCATATATGTTCTTTAGGTACTTTCAAGGGTTCTCAGGCATAATTTTTACGATATACAATTTTACTCTAATACATACTTTAGATACTAGTCCCCATCTAAGTCTAAATCTACTGTATCTGCAATAGATATGTATGTGTTTATGTTTATGCCATTATATTATATTCTTATATGCTTTCATAGTATACAGGTTGAGCATCCCTAACCCAAAAATCTGAAGGCCAAAGTCCTCCAAAATCTGAAACTTTTTGATCACCAACATGGTGTCACAAATGGGAAATTTTATCCCTGACCTCATGGGAGGGGTGGCAGTTAAAATACATTGTATAAAAATCACCCTCAAGCTATATATATTTGAGTTATATGAAACACAAATGAATTTCACGTTTAGATTTGTGTCCCCAAGATATCTCATTATGTATTTGCAAATATTCCAAAATTCAAAAAATTCAAAACACTTATGGTTCCAAGCATTTCAAGTAAGTGATACTCAACCTGTATATAAAACATAAGTGTAAATATATTTATAAAATGTTTACTTTATATATGTGTATGAAATTTGGGATTTTTTTTTAAGGAAAGATCCTAGATCCTTCAGGAATTAAGTCTTGTTATGAACAGAGGACCTAACTTATTATCCCAGAGACTAGCTTCTGGGATAATATTCCAGGCCCCCAAAGGGCCTATCAGGGCAGCCCATGCTGGTGTGGGAGCTGGTCTTTAATCTTGCTTAACCTTGGGAGGTGGCCAAGGCAGCTTCAGGAAGCCCCAAGGATGAGTGTTCAGACCGCAGACCCCAACTAGCTTCACCTGCCATATTACAACCTAAGAATATGTACCAGTCGCAAGCCCCGCTGTGTTACAATCAGAATAACAGAGTCTGACGTGTCCTTAAAGGCCCCATCAGGACCCAGAGATCAGGAAAACACCCTGAATCATCTTTTGACTACTGAATTGATGCCATCTTCACACACCTCCTCCTAACCACCCCCCACCAAAGTCTCGTATAAAAGAGGAGCCATGAACTCCTAAATGCATCTCTCATTCTGGACATGGCCTAAGTTCTCTCTTGAATCCATATTTCTTGCTTTCCTAAATCTGTCTGTAGCTCTACTTTCTATCTGGGAAATTCTTTCCCACCTCAAGTTCCCTGCCATGACAGGTACCTTTGTGGTGTTGACTTGCGAGTCCATAAAGAAGAGTCAGCCGCTTGAGCATAATTGAGGCCAGGACAGTGTATTGTGGCACAACAAGGGAGCCAGACCTCTTGGTAGTCCAGGAGGATATTATGCCCCAGTATCAGGGAGCATGAGACAGGGAGGTCCTCAAGAATTCAAGATGGCACCAGGAATTCGAGAGGGTGCCAATGACCATGTGCTTTAAGCCCCAAGAGTCACTATCAGGGTAGCAGACTTGCATGAGACCAAAGTAGGGCAGACCCCAGGTAGATTCCAAACATGAGCTGGGGCAGCACGAAGGAAGACAGCTAAGAACAGTTGCTGAGAATGAGGTAGCAGGTGCTCACCATAAGTAAGTGGTCAGCTGCCTCAGAAGCACAAAATTAGCCATAGTGATCATTGAGGAATATTTCACTCTCTACCTTCCATTCCTGGGTGTGAAAATATATGTATTACACACTTGAAAAGAAGCATATGATGACCTTTTATAACAACTTTTGAAGTCTGTTACAATTTGAATGAGGTTAGAAAACTCTTGCCCGGTAGACCTATTAAGGAGCTCAACTTCACATGGACCAAGTAGATTTCCCCTAGGGAAAAGGAAATGTTTTGTTGTTGTTGTTTTGTTTTTTGGTTTTTGTTTTGTGTGTGTGTGTGAGAAAGTCATGATTCACATCTTCTTCCATTCAATCAAGAAATAGTTCCTGAGTCATGCCCGTGCCACCCATTGGCAAACAAAAAGATTATAGATTAATGAGAGAAACAAAAACCAAGACAAGGCGATTTCAGAGGGCAACAACCAAGAAGACCACTTAGCCAGCCTCTGGTGTTTCCAGGTAAGACATGGAGGCTTGGGGTAGGGAAGCTACATAGCTGGAGAGAAAGGCGCAGAATCAGGAGCATGCGTGTGTCATGCACAGGACGTGCAAATGGAGGAGCATGGGTTTAGACAGTGATTTCCCAGGCGTCGGGACTTACCCTCTTTTCATCAAAGAAGAAACTGAGCCACGATCTCAAATCCTGTCTCGGTAGCCCACGAGGGTATGATGGAAGAGAAGGGTTTGGTCTTTAGGCCACAATGGCCAGTGGGGAAAGTGTCCAATTGCCCGTATTTCTCTTCTTTCACCTGGAGCATGAGGTCAGAATTGTAAATCATTACTTTTAATTGATTTTCATGGATGATGTTCTCCCCTATCTCCTTTTTACTTCATAGATCCATTAGGCAGCCTTTCTTATATGACCTCCAGCTCTTCTCTTTGTTTTTCTTTTATTTCTTTTCCTGGGTTTTGTCATCTTCTTTTTTATTCCTTTAACTTGTGTAATGAAGGGAAATAACATGATCATTCAGATAATTCCTATTTTAAACATAATCGGATACTCTGGGGGAAAAAATTGGGTAAGGTATAGTCCATTTACTTTGAATACATGTATTTCTCAAGACTGTAAGGGCTATTGGGAAGAAATAATGAATTGTGGCAGCTGATGTTTAGGGAATGCCTTCCATACCCCCCGAGGTACAGTGGGGAGGCAGTCAAATGCTGTTGCTTTTTCCAACTTATAAATCAAAAACTTGGAATTGAGGTGATGATTGCATCACTGCTAAGATCTTCTACTCAATAAGTAGGGAGCCAGAATTCAAACCTGCAAAGCCCTCACACTGCCAGGAATAGTGGCATGTGCCTGTATTCCCAGCTATTCAAGAGGCTAAGACGAGGATTGTAAGTTTGAGGCCAGCCTAGGCAACTTAGGGAAACCCTATCTCAAAATAAAAAGGGCTGAGGATGTAGCTTCGAGGTAGAGTACTTGCCTGGCCCTGGTTCAATTCCCTAGAACAATGGGGGGGGGGGCTTGCACTAAATCAGTGTTCTTCAAAGCCTTCGTTACACTAAGCCCAGCCAAGATCATCTCTTTTCTCTCTTAAAATGTTCTCATTTTATTGTTAAGTAATCATATGCCAATTAAATTTATAAGGACATAAATATTCATTGCATACAGCTACATGTAGGGTATATATAGAGAGAAGTCAAACTCACATTCCTTGTCTACTAATAGATTGTCTTCCTACGGAGAAGCCAAGAAATGAAGATGTGGGGAATGGAATATCTGTGTTGATTTACAAACCATTGGTTGAAGTGCCAAAGGCACAGAATTAATTAGCTATATAAATATTTATTGGCCTAAGAGTTCAGAGAAGGGATAGGGCACTGGATTTGGCACAAACATGCCAAATATGTTAGTCCAGCTATAGAATAGTCATGGCCAATGGGAAATGGTGAGGAAACCAGAGAGGCAGATGGCAGAGTGGGGCTGGGAGGGACCACTCTCAGGTATGGGCGCTGTGGCTCAGCCCCAACCTAAGGACCACATCTCAGATCTCAGGCAAGGTTGGGGTCAAGGCTTTCCGGGGGGCTTTGTGAGAATCACCTTGGTAGAGCAGGGTGGTGCTGAGGATAGGGGGTATTTCCAGGAAGCAAGGATTTGAGATCCACTGAATCTATCCCAGGACCAGGAATGTCCATTTCCAGCCTGCATGTCATATTTCTGATGATGCCAAATAAAAATGTGGATTTAATTTGTTCTCTTAATCCACAAATTTGTTCAACAAAATTGTGAAATGCACTAAATCCAATTTGGTTCCAATCTGGCTGTCAGAGGGACAATTGAGGGTGATGAGGGACAGAGCCAAAGAAGACGCCTTCCCGGGGGACCAGAATCCCTTCTGTTGTGACATTTCCATGAGGAAACGCATCCCCCGCCTGCAGGCAGGGAAGGACAGGACAGAGCCTCATTCAGACGCTGGTGCTGGCCACCTTAACCCAGTGACTGCCCTTAACACAAGGGCCTGGAGTCACCTGTGTGTTTGGCCAAATGGTTTCAGATTCAGAGCCTCAGTTTCCTCCCCTGTCACATGAGCTAGGGCCACTTCCTCTGAACAGCTGTTGGGATGTGAAGAGGACATAACGTCTAATGCACAGTGCTAGAATCCCAGCCAGTGCTTAGTCAAAGGGAACAGGAGAGAAAGATCCAAGCAGACTGAGTCCCAGTCACAGTTAAATTTGAAGGATGTTGGACTTTTTCTCTCTCTCTCCCATCTTTGGACTCGGCTTGCCTCTCAGGCTGTCTCCAAGCGACACCAGAACCTCTGATCCTCCCCAGAAGTAGAGGAGCACCTCCCCAATAGCTATGACCCGTGGCTCCTCACACTGCACCCCGTGCCCCCTCCTGAGCTAATCCTTGTGGCCGAGGAGACGCAGTGCTCTGGTTGGCCAGACCTGTGTCATGTGCCATCCCTCTATCTTGGGATACACAGAGTGAAGGAGCCATAGTTCCCCGAGGGAAATCAGGGTGCTAGCACCAGAAGGGGGAAACAAGGGCGAGGCTAACCGTTTTCAACACAGTCATATGCTGCAGAATGACATTTTGGTCAATGTTGGACTACATAGATGATGGAGGTCCCATGAGATAAGAATGAATCTAAATATTCCTATCCCTTAGTGACATCAGAGTCATCATAAGGTCATAGCACATTATTCCCGTCTGTGGCGACGATGGTGGAAACAACTGTGCTGCCAGTCATACATAAAGAGCATGGACTAAATAGCAAAATAAGTAAAGCATTTACAGTGATGCTCAGTGCACAATAATGGATAATGGTAACAAACAACTATGTTACTGACGTACACATTTACTCTACTGGGTATTACCATTTGAGAGTGTTCTGCTTATAGCAAAAGTTTTCTGTGAAGCCGCATACCCTGGGACACCATCTCTTGACTGCAATGAAGGGTCCATGAGGAGGGAGCGACCTAGACCCTCTGGGTTTGTGTAGGTGCCTGCTGTGATGTTCATTTGCACAAGGAGGAAATCAGCTAAGAACACGTATCTCTATCTCTAGGCGATGCACGACGGCATTCTGCTAAAGTGTCAATAATAACAATTTTTCACATTTCTGTCATATTCTGGTGAGCATAAAGTGTTCTCTCAGCTACACTACCTCATTTGGGTCAAAGCTTAACTAGACAAGTGATCCTTTTTTAACGCCCTGGCACACGGGCCATTACTGTAGAATCTGCCTCTCTACCTTAGTGCATGCCAGAGGAGGGGGGCATAAACTGCTGAAAGGACAGGGTTTGGGGTTAAGCAGACCTGGTCCTAGCCCTGCTAGTCACCCCCACTTCTCTGACAGGTCTCACTATCCTACTGAGCCCCACTCTTCTCACCCATAAAGCAAAGTATGTCTACACAACTCTTGGGACTGTTGAGAGGATTAAGTAATTACAGGCAACTTTTATTTAGTGTTTACTATGCTCCAGGTGCTATTTTAAGTGCTTTACAGGCATTACCTTACTTCGTCATCACAGCAAATACATTCAGCAGTGACTATCAGTACCTTCATTGGACACGTTAAGAAACTGGGATACGGGCGCATAAATATTCCAGGGTCCCACAGTAAGTGGTAGAGCCAGGATGCAAACTCAGACAGGCAAACCTCTGGGCCACGTGTTTAAACCCCACCCTCTGCTCCTTCCGGATTACATGAGGTAATGCACATGCAAGAGCTATGTAAACTGTAACACACTATATAAATGTCACTCGTTATTACTTCTCTCCTCACGCCCTGGTCATTAAAGCCATGAGAGACCTAATGAATCTACCGTTCAGATATTTTCTTACAGCTCCAGACTGGGTCCCCCTGAGTTCGCACTTCCTCCCAGTCTGTCTTTGACGCTAAGACTATTACCTCGAGACGCATCCCACTCTTCTTGCTCTAGAGTATGGACAAGGTCATACTCCTTAGCGGAGCTCAACGAGACAAGGACACACCAGCTGGGATTTTTCCTTGTACACTTGTCCACTCAACAACCAGAAGGAGCTCAGGGATGAGCCAGGGCCATAGTGGACAGTAGAAATATTTTGGAGACTGGAAGCAACATGGCATCTGAAGTTCATCGTGTGGTAAGGATGTCAGACAAAACCCGCTCCAGTGAGAACTGGGGAGGAGACCCAACATCAGGTGTAATATTTGGCATAATAATAGAAGCTGCCTGCTAGAGGCGTTCTGAGATACAGGAAAGGGGAATCATGTTAGCTATTGTTGTCCAATGAATTCCACGCCCTTGCTCCCTCTGACACAGCACTTTCTGGTTCCCCTTCCAAAAGATGTTCTTTGTTGCTTTGTTTTGCTTATCAAAACACACACTTGTTAGCAAAATTCAGAAAAAAAAATATAACAAAAAGCTTATGTTTAAAACATAGCAAGAGAAGGGCAGGAGATGTAGCTCAGTGGTAGAGCTCTTGCCTAGCATGTGCAAGGACCCAGATTCAATCCCCCATATCTAAAAGAAAAAAAAATAGTGGTTTCAGGGTCTAGTGGGAAGAGGGAATGGGGAGAGATTGCCTAATGGGGTGATAAAAAATTCTAGAATTAGATAGTGGTGATAGTTATACAATTTCAAAAGCGTATTTAATGACACTAAATTATACACTTTAAAACAGTGAAAATGGTAACTTCTGTGTTTATGTGTTTCACCACCATAAAAAAAAAAAAAATGGCAGGACAACATGGCCTCAGCATTGAGAGTCAGCCAAAGCAGTATTTTATTAATTTCCCTCCAGTTTTTTTTTCCAATGCATTATCTTAAAATAGTTAAGATCATAACTGCAAGTACAAGTTTTTTATCCTTTTTTAATCCAACAATATATCAAGAGCATTTTTCCATGTACTGTTGGGCTCTGCACAGAGGAGGCCTACATAATACTCAGGTCCCTCGCTGAAAGCAATCTTTAAAGAATTGGGAGGTGAGGGACATAAAGACATGGGCCTGGAACAGAGTGTGCTGGAGCATAGGGGAGGGGCCTTGGTCTTAGCCCAGCTCCACCACACCTCAAGGTGACCTTAGACACCTCTCTGGGTGTCTGTCTACCAACCTATAAAGTGACAGTGGGTCTCCACTGTGAATTGGCTATGATCACATGATTCTAGGAGTCTCTACCACAACTGTGCCTCACAACCTGTGAGGCTCACACAGGTACATTTACAAATTTAAAAGGATTCTCCTTGGGTAAGGTTTGTCAGGGGAAATAAACCCCCAGGGTCATCTGGATATGCAAGGACAGGACTCTCTTGGATGAAAAAAAAAAAAAAAACACTTTTGCTTCTTTCTCCAGAGAGAAGAGAAGGCAGAGGAACCGAGAAGTACAGATGGACCCACAAGATGGTGGAAGGTTGTGTAGTCTATCACACAAATGCTCTATGTGCCCATGCCAATCACCAATCACATCCCTAAATTCATGACAAGCTTGGGGGCGGATAAGCACAAGCCCCTCCTTGGGCGGCTGGTGTGAACACAGGGTGAGCAGGGAGGGAGGTGCGAAGGCCCCTAGTGGAGCTGACCAAGCACGAGATCTCCTCATCTAGGCAGGGAATTGGGACTTGGGTTCAACTGAGCCCAATCTTCAGGACACAGAAGAGCCCTAGGTGACAGACACTTCACATTTTCTCTACCCACTGCCTTCAACCGGCATGAGACAAATCGAGGAGGACAAACATTTCCTTTGTTTCCTTTCTAACTGGAATCCCCTCCCTGGCCCCAACCTTGCAGTGGCCACCTCCTCCTCCTCACCCCCAGGTCTCCGCCCTCACCTGTCTTTTCTTTGTTTGAGGACACCCTCATCTGGGCGGGGCAGGCAGAGGTTGTCAGCAGATGCTCTGGAAACACATCAAGGGTGAAGCAGGGCCCTCCCCGCCCATCACCTGGGCTTTGCCCCCTGGAAACCATTTCCCCCTCACTTGATTAGAAACAAAGTGGAATTCATAATTTTACATTTTTTTTCAACTGCCTAACTCCAAGGGGGAAAAGGAGCTTTCGGTAACCCCTTTTCAGTAGCCAAGAATTAGCAAGGAAAACACTGCTTCCCACTCTCTAATTGATGCTTCTGCCAAGGGCTCCAGGTATGTTGGATCCTGAACATGTGTCTTTGGGGAATTAGTCTCAGGAAACGTACCCTCCTGGGCCATGTGTGCTTCCTGTAACCAGCAGGGCTCCTGTGGCCTACTCTAATTTTCTTAATACAATCTCATCTCTTTTTTGTGTGTGAAATGAAAACTTACTTGTTAAGCCCCTCCCCGGTCACTTTTTTCTCTCTCTCTCTCCCAGAGAAACACATTAAAGTAAACAAATGTGAGATGTAAAATGAAAACAGGGGCCCCTGCAGCACCTGCAGGGTTTTACCAGCTCACATTACAAAGCCCCATCTGAAGTGGCCTGAGAACTGTTTCCATTACAAATAGCCAGTTCTCTTGAAAGTCAGGCAAAAGCCAAATTAGTCAGATTACATCAGGATCTATTTTCCTGTAGCATAAGGTCTTTGGAAACACCTGCCTTGAATATTTCAGACGTGTGCAGAGGCAAGCCGGCCCTCTGTGGTTTTCAGGGCTTGTCAAAGTCTCAACAAAAATGGGTGTTTGGGTTTTACTGAATAAAACTGAGTGAGATGGCTATGTGGAATCTGAGTTGCTACAGACTGACTTTCTGGCACCTTCTAGTCGATGAGGTTTAACCAACCCTTGTCCTGGTGCCAAGAGGGTCCTGGAACTCGGGCACCTGCAGCTGAACGTTCCTTGCATGGCAAGGGAGAGACACTGTGGTTATGTGGTCCAGGGCCTTGGGGGCCTGGATGGAAATGTTAAAATTAGGGAAGAGAGCAGGGTCACACTCAGGTGAGGACAAGAGACTAACCTTTCAAATGGAGCAGACATCTGTGGGCAGGTGATACTGTGGGGTCTGCCAGGAAAGATATCCCACACCCTTTCTTTTTTCTTACAATCTAATTAACGTTCTGTCCTCAACAACCTTCTCTGATTTACACCTTATCAGTTATTTTATTACCATTCAGTAACCATGGGTAATTTACTTTTCCAAATAATCTGTGTTGCTGAGAAAGGGCCCAGTCAAGTGGATTAGATAAATCATGATAAATCCATCCTGTGGAATACTATGTAACTACTACAATGAATGAGAGAGAACACAAGGACTGATGGAGAAGGACTTCCAATAAATATTGAGTAAAAAAAGACATCACGTTGCAAAATGATACTGTTTACAAAAAGGAGAGATAAGGCTCTCTGCCTTCCTGCCTCACACTCTCTGGCTTCCTGTCACAATCTGTCACTTCCTGTCTCACACTCTCTGGCTTCCTGTCACAATCTGTCACTTCCTGTCTCACACTCTCTGGCTTCCTGTCACAATCTGTCACTTCCTGTCTCACACTCTCTGGCTTCCTGTCACAATCTCTCACTTCCTGTCTCACACTCTCTGGCTTCCTGTCTCATACTTCCTCACTTCCTGTCTCACACTCTCTGGCTTCCTGTCACAATCTCTCACTTCCTGTCTCACACTCTCTGGCTTCCTGTCACGATCTGTCACTTCCTGTCTCACACTGACTACCTGTCTGACTCTCACTCTCTGGCTTCCAGTTTCGCTCTCTGGCTTCTGGTCTCATTTTCTGGCTTCCTGATTCGCTCTCTGGTTTCCAGTCTCATGCTCTGTCTCTGGTTTCCTCCCTTGCTTTCACTTTCTGGCTTCCTGTCTCCCTCTCTGGCTTCCTATTTCACTCTCCGACTTCTGATCTTCCTTTCTGGCTTCCTGTTTTCCTCTCTGTCTTCGTGTCCCCCTCGCCCCGCCACCTCCAGCTTCCTGTCTCACACGCGCTGGCTTTCAATCTCCTTCTCTGGCTTCCTGTTTCGCTTTCTTGTTTTCTGTTTCCCTCCCTGCTTTCCAATCTCATGCTTAATCTCTGGTTTCCTGTCTTGCTCTCACTCCCTGGTTTCCCTGCTCTCTGGCTTCCTCCCCACCCCCACCGCACCCCAGCTTCCGGCCTCTCCCTCTCTGGCTTCCTGTTTCACTATCTGGCTTCCTGTCTCCCTCTCTGGTGTCTGGCCTCCTGCTCAATCTTTGGTTTCCTATCTTGCTCTCCCTCTCTGGCTTCCCGTTTCATTCTCTAGACTTCTGGCTTCCTGTTTCCCTCTCTGGTTTCTGGTCTCATGCTCAATTTCTGGTTTCCTTCCATGCTCACTCTCTGGCTTCTTGTTTTGCTCTCTGGCTTCCTGCCCCCCCCCCTTCCCCTATGGCTTCTGGTCTCCCTCTCTGGCTTTGGATCTCCCTCTCTACCCTCCTGTTTCCCTCTCTGGCTTCTAGTCTCATGCTCAACCTCTGGTTTTCTGTCTTTCTCTCACTCCCTGACTTCCTGTTTTACCTCTTTGGCGTCCTGTCTCCTTCTCTGACTTCCTATCTCTCTCTCTGGCCATCTCCTTCTCTGGCTTCCTGTTTCCCTCTTTGGTTTCCTATCTCATGGTCAATTTCTGGTTTTCTATCTTACTCTCACTCTCTTGCTTCCTGTCTCCCTCTCTGGCATTCTCTCTCTCTCTCTCTCTCTCTCTCTCTCTCTCTCTCTCTCTCTCTTCCTGATTCACTCTCTGACTTCCTGTTTTGCTCTCTTACTTCCTGTTTCACTTTCTAGCTTCCTGTCACCCTCTCTGGCACTTTCTCTCTCTCTCTTTTCCTCTCCCTCTCCCTCTCCCTGGCTTCCTGTCTCTCCCTCCCTAGCTTCCTGTGTGACTCACTGGCTTCCCGTCTTCCTCTCCGTATCTGGCTTCCCATCTGGCTCTCCAGCTTTCTGTCTTACTCTCTGGTTTCCTGTCTCCCCTGTGGCTTCCTGTTTCCCTCTCTAGTTTTCTGTCCTATGCTCAATCTCAGGTTTCCCGTCTTTCTCTCCCTCTCTACCTTCCTGTTTCCCTCCCTGGCTTTATGTCTCGTTCTCATTCTCTGACTTCCTGGTTTGCTTTCTGGCTTCCTGTCAGTTCTCTGGCTTTCCATTTTACTCCCATTCTCCAGCTTTCTGTCTTCCTGACTCCCTCTCTGGTTTCCTGTCTCCCTCTATGGCTTTCTATCACACTCTCTGGCTTCCTGCCCCCTCTTTGGCTTCTTGTCTCACTCTCCAGCTTCCTGCCACCTTCTCTGGCTTCCTTTCTCATCCTCACTCTCTGGCTTCCTGTCTCACTCCCTGGCACATTCATATTCTCTCTCTCTCTCTCTCTTCCTATCTTCATCTCTGGCTTCCTATCTCCCTCTCTTCCTGGCTTTCTGTCTTCTCCTGTGCCTCTCCTCTCTGGCTTTCTGTCTCATACTCAATCTCTGACATCCTGTCTTAGTCTCTGGCTTCTTATCTCCCTCTTTGGCTTCCTATCTCCTGTTGGCCTTCCTGCCCCCCCCCCCCTTATTTCACTCTCCTGCTTCCTGTCTCCCTCTCTGACTTCCTATCTCACTTGTCTCCTCCCCTCCTCTGGTTTTCTGTCTCCCTCTCTGGCTTCCTGCCTCTCTCACTTTTTGACTTTCTATTTTACACTCTCTGGTTTGCTGTCTCACTCTCATTCTCTGGCTTCTTGTTTTCCTCTCTGGCCCTGACTCTTTCTTTCACTCTCTGACTTCCTGTTTTGCTTTCTGGCTTCCTATATAATAATAATAATAATAATAATAATAATAATAATAATAATAATAATAATAATAAAGAGCAAAAGTGTGTGTGTATATACACACATGTGTCAGAAAATGGGCTGTGAGAAAACATGAGAAATTAACAATAGCGACTCCTCTGGGTAGGGATGGGAAGTAAGAGAAAAGGAGGGAGTTCAGTATCCATATTTGAAATAAACTTGAAATGTTTACAATGAGTATGGAGGCATGTATGATTAGTATAAAGAGATATAACTACTCATAATAAAGTAATACAAAAAGTGTGTTCTGGGAGGTGGTGTGCTCCAGCTGAGTTCCTGAATTCTGAAATCTGCTGAACTCTCAACTCCCTGTGTGTGGCCCTGGGACCTCGTTGAGTTCTTAGTCACTAGATTTTTTTGCAGTGTGATTGTTCCAACTGCCAGCCCGTGATGCGCAGTATCGAGGGCACAATCATGGAGGCTCTTTACTGGCAGTGGCCTCAGTGAGGTCCTAGAGCAGTGGGGACGACAAGCTCTGGGATGGACCAGCCTGGATTCAGATCCTCACGAGGCTGCTCCTGAGCCATGGGACGTGGGACACCTTCCTTGACCTCTCTGAGCCTACAATAGAAGCTCCCAGGAAAGATGGTGATGAGGATTTAAAATAGTTAAATCAAGAAAAAGCACTTAGCACAGCACTGGTGCACGATGGGCATCCTGAAATGCATGCGAGTCATTATCAACATGTGACACACATGAAGTGCTTTCATTGTATGTTTGTATATTCTAAACAAGCACCTGGTAGGGTCCATTTCAATGGGTTTTGCAGATGAACATTCCTCCCTAAAATAAGGGTGTGGCTTTTGTCCATTAGCAGGGTAGAGCCGCACTAAAAGCCATGTGTAAATGGAACAGGACTAGGTTCTGCCCACCAATCAGAGAGCTTTTTATTATACAGGGAAACCCAAGATATGTAGACACAGGACTCCCGTGGTCCCCAGGGGAGGCATTCCAGTGGGTCCCCAAAGGCCATGAGCAGACAGAAGAGCCAAAGGGAAGTGTGGAAGTAGCACTCCAAAGCCCAGAAGAGAGGCCACCTGTAACCAGGGAGCAGAGACCTGAGGTCTGCGGGGGAGGGGGCCTGGGAGGCAGTCCACCCAGCTGCAGTGCCTTGCCGGGCGTGCCAGCTGTGTTCCAAAGCCGGGCTGAACTACACAGCCGGAGTCTGCTTAAAGGCAGGAAATGATTGACCTGGAGAGCAACCGGAGACCATGGTCAAATGAAATGTGCGCCTGGCCCAGGCTGCCTCCCCGCCCCACCGGCGGCAACGTAACTGTGCAAACCCCGCAGTCGGCCCCCTGGATTCCTTTGTCTCATGCGCCATGGCCCAGATCGTCGGCACAATCCCCTGAGGGGTTTTTATGGCTGGTGATGATGTAAGGAGGCAAACACAGCTGGCTCTGCAAGGCCGGTTCACAGAGGCACTGGGAGAACGTGTGCCTGTCCCCAGCTACCAGCCACCAGCCGTACAGATGCTCAGCTCCCCCCGAAGCCTGGGGGACCCCCAACTCTCATGGAAGGAAATGCATGGTGCAGACCAGTGAGACACTGCCTTAATTTAAAAAAAAAAATCAAATGTAGACATTGTTTAAGCACTGACATGTCTGGGGTTCCCCTTCCCTGCCCCATCATCCAGCCCTGGTTCTTGCCAATGATTAGGCATTACACTCCGCCTTCCTCATACCAGGGTTCCACATCCTCACATCCTCAGAGCCAACCACTGGCAAATTGAAAATACTTGGGGGAAAAAAATTGTATGTGCTTTGAACATATACAGATTTTCCCCTGGTCATCATTCCCTAAACAGTACAGAATAAAAACTGTTTAGACAGCATTTATGTTGTATTAAGTATTATAAATCATCTAGAGACAATATACAGTAGTTGGAAAGATGTGTGTAGGTTCTATGCAAATTCTACACCATTTCATACGAGGGGCTTTATCATTCTTGGAATTTGGTATTCACAGAGATCTGCAACCAATCCTCCATTAATACTGAGGGACGACTGTCTGTCTGTCTGGGTCTCTCTCTCTCTCTCTCTCTCTCTCTCTCTCTCTCTCTCTCTCTCTCTCTTCCTCTCTTTCTCTCTCTCTCTCTCTTCCTCTTTTCCTCCCCAATGTCACCTGGGGAGCAAAAGGGGTTAAGCCAGTTATTATCTCCCACTAGGATTCTACAACTACCTTCTATTCTTCCTGCCTTCAGTCTTGGCTCCTTCCACCCAGCCCTCACCTTCTGGCCATAGGACAACCATGTGCACACACCACATCCATCTCTTTCCTGTGTAAAACCCTTCAATGGCTCCCTACTGCTTTTAGGGCAAGATCTGAACTTGACATGGTGCCATCCACTCTGGTTATTCACCATTAGTAATGTTCTATAAAACCCTCCCAAACACTAATTTAGGAGATATCAGTCCATCGCTCCTAGGGAAATACAGTTTAGGTCACAAGTTTCTTTTCTTTTTATTTATTTTAACTGCTGCATAGAAACAGAAAAATTCTATACATTCATGGGCACCATGTAATGTTCCGATACATGTATAGCTTGTGTAATGTTTAAGTCTGGTTAAACATATCTATATCCTTAAACATTTATCATTTCTTGCCGGACGTGGTGGCGCATGCTTAGTACTTAGGAGGCTGAGACTGGAGGATCTATGTTCGTGGCCAGGCTCAGCTACTTAGTGAGGCCCTCCACAACTTAGTGAGATCCTGTTTCAAAATAAAGAATAAAAAATAGGACTGGGGGTGTAGCTTGGAGGTAGAATGCCCCTGAATTCAATCCCCAATACCACAAAAAAAAATTATCATTTCTTTATGATGAAAACTTTCAAAATCCTTCCTTCTATCCTTTTGGAATGCACAGTATGTTATTGTTATCTATAATCATTCTACTGTACAATGGCGCAACAGAGCTTCTTGCTTCTATCTAATTGTAACTGAGTACTCACTGGCCAGCCTTTCCCCCTGTGCATGTGGGCACACACACACACACACACACACACACATACACACACACACACACACACACACACACACACACACACACACGCTCCTCAGCCTTTAGTAATAACCATTTACTCTCAACTTCTAAGAGATAATGTCATTAGATTCCACATAATGCACGAGATCATGTGACACTTGTCCTTCTGTGCCTGGCTTATTTTACTTAGCAGAATGACCCCCAGTTCCATCTATGTTGTCACAAATGACAGGTTTTCACTGTTTTTTTTAAGGCTGAATAGTATCCCATGGTGTATACCTATCACAGGTCTTTTATCCACTCATCAATTGATGGATATTTAGATTGTTTCCGTTTCTTGGCTGTTAATATTTCCATCCACAGGTTAATTCATAACCTTGTTGTATGTTTGTTTCTGTTTAATGTTAACATATATTTAATATATGTTGCTGGTTCATTACTACTAAACTCACATGGCTAATAGGACTGAAATTCATGCCTAAGCAAAGCTTTTCCAATTCATATATTTTCTCCATAATGCACATCACATCATTCTTGACCTCAGCACTGTGCTTGGAAGGCATTCCAAGCAGTGAAATTACCAACAAAAGCAAATAACAAGACTTTTTTTTTTTTTTTTTTTTTTTGCAGTACTAGGTATGGAACACAAGGGCATTCTACCTCTGATCTGCATCCCCAGCCCTATTTTTTATTCTTTATTTTGAAACAGGGTCTCACAAAGTTGTAGAGGGCTTCACTAAGTAGCTGAGGCTGGCTGTGACCCTATGATCCTCCTGTCTCAGCCTTCTAAGTACTGGGATTACAAGCGTGCGTGCGCCACCATCCCAACATGCCATGAATAAGCCTTGAAAAGACACTTGGTTGTGGTGTGAGAGCTGAAACAAGAGAACAAGATGTCAGGCTGTTTGACCTGGGCTGAGCGCAAGGGCAACTCGGTGAGCCTGGCCACTCCCACAGCCCCGCTCTCTGCATGCCCATGAGTGACCAGGACTGTGCTGATTTTGACAAATACATGTTAGTGAGTACGTGAATTCACACATAAGGAATCAGCAAATGATGAGATCAACCATGTAGCTGTCCTTTGATATCCACAGGGAACCGATTCCAGGGCCCTCACAGACACCACACCCCAAAGATGCTCGAGTCCCTTATATGAAATGGCATAATATTTCCATATAACCTATACTCATTTTTTGTGTGTATGTTTTGATTCATTTTGTTTTGTTTTTTGCAGTACTGGGGATTGAACCCAGGGGCATTTTACCTCCGGGCTATGCCCCCAGACCTATTTTTTATTCTTTATTTTGAAACAGGGTATCACTAAGTTGCAGAGGGCCTCATTAAGTAGCTGAGGCTGGCCACGAACCGGGATCCTCCTGTCTCAGCCTCCCAATTACTGGGATTAAAAGCATGCGCCACCACACCAGGCTTTTTGTGTGTATCTTACTGGGGATTGAACCCAGGAGTGCTCTGCCTGTGAGCTAAACCTCCAGCCTATTTTTATTTTTTCATTTTGAAACAGGGTCTCACTCACTAAGTTACCACACACTGGCCTCGAGCCTGCGATCTTCCCGTCCCAGCCTCCCAAATACTGGGATGACAAGCGTGCACCTCCTCACCCAGCTTCCGGCTATATCCTTTAAACCATCTCTAGATGACCTATAATACCTAATACAATGTAAGTGCTGTATAAATAGTTGTAACACTGTTTTATTTAGGGAACACAAGGAAGAAGTCTGTATGTGTTCAGTGTTCAGTGTAAACGCAACCATCGTAGGCTTCATTACATTTCCAACCTGCGGTTGGTTGAATCTGCAGATGTGGGACCCGTGGACACTCAGGGCCCGCAGTATTCACCACTGTTGCCTGCCCCACACCTCTCTCTCCTGTTTCCACCTGGGGGCGGAATGAGCACAGGGTGGGCCCTTGACCCCCAATCCCCCCATTGGCTGCAGTGACAGGCCCAGAGACTGGCAGACACCCCAAGCACAGTCAGTCAAAGCCTTCTCTCTGGATTCTTCTACTGGAAATAGGAGGGAGGATTCTGGAATTGAGAGAATAGACTGGAAAGATGTGAGCCTCCGTCTCTGATGACCTTGTCCCTTGCCATGTTGGTTGCCTGCAGCAGGAAAGAATGTAACTGAACATGGAAAGAGTGAGGGAAAGGCAGGGACCAGATACTGTGTCAAGTTTGGCTTTTTACTTTTTTTTTTCATACCATTGCCCTTAATTCTCTGAGCTACCTCAGAATCTTTCAACAATCCCCCTCTCTCCCTTCTTTTTTTTTCTTTCTTTCTTTTTTTTTTTTTTTTTGGTTCAGCTTCACTTGGTTGCCTTTCTCAACTGAAAGAGTCTACATGCTATTTTGGATGTGGTTTGTCACTACCAAAACTCATGTTGAAATTTAATTTCCAATGTAGCAGTATGGAGAGGTGGAAGCACTTTTAAGAGGGCATAAAGAGGAATTGGTGCCTTTCTCCAGGAATGGGTTCATTCTAGCAAGAGCTGGTTGTTATAAAGCGAGTCATCTCACATTTTTCTCTTCTCCACACCCCTGCTTGGCCTTCCCCTCTCTGCCAGGAGTTGAAGCATCACAAAGCTCTCCCCTAGACTGGCCACCGGTCTTGGGCTTGCCAGCCTCCAGAACTGTGAGCCAAAATAAACCTCCCCTCCTTCCTTTATACGTTATCCAGTCTCGGGTATTCCATTACAGCAACAGAAGACCGACTAAGACATGTCTACGTTGCACCTGAGGCCTCCTGTGATTGGGTCCGCATCCACCCTATCTTATTTTGCATTCTGACTTCAAATGTTTGCCCCATGTCACAGGACACCAAGGGCTCCCTGCATGTCCTCAGCTTCCCGTCACCTCCACAGCTGCTCTATCTATGCTACAGCCTGGAGCTGCTCCCTCCAATCCTCAGCTCAGCCCTTATCCAAGCTTTCCCAGACCCGGTGGAACACTGTCTGTCTGTCTGTCTGTCTTTCTCTCTCTCTCTCTCTCTCTCTCTCTCTGGAGTCTCTAAGGCACCCAAACCAAGGTCCTCTCTCCTTGAGGCGTTCAGAGGACCCAGACCTGCTGCCCTCTTATTAAGCCACATGATATTTAACTTGATGTTTATAGACCTGAGGGCCTCAAGGGCAGAACCAGTTCATACACCCTGTGGTAGGGGCCTGGGCACTGAGGATGCCCCACAACCAGGTGGCAAACTTGAACTTTAGCCTAAAACCCGAGACTGAGTGTCTGAAGCCACCTCTTTCCTGAACTAAGCACATCTATGGGATGAAGCTCTTATTAAAACACTTCATGAGCAGCCGGGCGTGGTGGCGCACGCTTGTAATCCCAGCATTCGGGAGGCTGAGACCGGAGGATCCGGGTTCGCGGCCAGCCTCAGCTACCTAGTGAGGCACTCTGCAACTTAGTGAGACTCGGTTTCAAAATAAAGAATAAAAAATGGGGCTGGGGGTATAGCTTGGAGGTAGAATGCCCCTGAGTTCAATCCCCAGTACCGCCAAAAAAAACCAAAAAAACAACAAAAAACACTTCATGAGCCAGATGCAGTAATGCATGCCTGTAATCCCAGTACTTGAGAGGCCAAGGCAGGAAGATTGCAAGTTTGAAGCCAGCCTCAACAATTTAGTGAGACCCTCAGCAACTTGGCGAGACCCTATTTTCAAAGTAAAAGATAAAAATGGCTGAGGGTGTAGCTCAGAGGTAGGATGCCCCTGCATTCAATCCTTAGCACCAAAACAAATGAACAAACACCACTTTGCAGTTCAGAAACCCTCATTCTTTCTTTTGAGGTTCACAAGAATCCCATGAGGCAGTTGTCTCTTTTCTCTAGAAAACTGAGTCTCACAGAAGCCAAGAACTGTTCCAAGCCATGTTACTTGGTTTCAGAGCAGGACACAAAATGCAGGCTTCCTGGCTTCGGGGCCAGTGGACTCTGTACTGTGATGAAAAGCTAGGCCTTCTCAGGTCAACTGTCCCTGAAATCCAAGAAGCTGACATGGATGAGAACCTGGAGGACAATGCCACCTGTGAGGGAGGGGAGTGTCCTCTCCTGTGCTTCGGAGAACTCACACTGTCTCAGGGGAAGTGGCATCTCAGCTATAACTAGCTCCAGGCAGTAGGTCACAGGCTAGACAACAAATAATATAGTTGACCTTTATGAAATGTTTTGGATGTGTCTTAATACTCTGAAGGTCCCATCTCAACCCTGACAATCAGGTCTCCAATTCATCTCCTTCTCCTGGGAATGTCTCAGTTTCGAAACTGAAAGTCTTACAATTCAGGTACTTCCTCAATCCCAGGCAGACTAGGGTGGTCAATCCCCACACCTTGTAAAGAAGATGTGAGGCAGGTATTGGAATCGTTCCTTTTCACAGAGGAGGCCTCTGAGGCTCAGAAAGGAAAAGTGAGTGCCAAAGGCCACACAAGCCACTAGTGGCCCGGCCAAAACAAGGACTGTGTCCTTCTGATTGAGCGCTGTAACATCTCTCGGCAAAGCCCTTGTGATCACCCATCCAATCCGGGGGCCATGCAGAAGTGCCCACAAGGTGAGGCCTCTTGCATGGAGAGTCAGCGCCAGGCCACCAACATGACCCAGCTGTGTGCGGAGGAATCGGTGCATCTGCCCCAGGTCCACTAGATCTACATTTCTCATCAGACCTGAGCTGCAGCTGGGTCTCCACAGGGCTTCAGAACAACTGGTGGAACAACAAGCTTGGCAGAGGTTTTCCCCACGGAATTGGCCACGGATTTGACTACAACTGTGTCTGTGCCCAATGCCAGAACAACAGGCCAATTAACCCAATTCTGTCGGCCAATACCGTGAAAAGAAAATAAACAAGGCCAGTTGTTTGAGAGGTGACCCAGTTGAGCTCCGAATCTGGCTGGTGATTTCATGACACTGGGCAGGCAATTCAGTTGTGTCACCTCGAGGTCCCTGGTAGACCCAGACTAGAGTAGCCAAGTGGCCAGTACGTTTCTGGCAAGATCCAGACGTGCCCTGACCTCCTCCACTTTAAGACTGAATCAGAGGAATGGCAGGAGCTGTGTGTCTTCGGTGTTGTGTGGCCATCGCCCCTGTTAAATGCTTGCTGGGAATCATTACTTTCAAAGGCCTCCGAGTTACATTATGTAAGAGACACTGGTTCATGCCTTATGAGCAGACCAAGGCAAAAATGACATTTCAAGATATTGCACAAGTTTTAAAACTAGTGGCTCTGCAAATAAACAGTGATTTTTAAAAGAAAGAATTTATAAACCCAATAAAGATGTGACAGGGTCCAAGTGAGATGAAAGAGGAAGTTTAAAGCTATGGCCAGTCTCCTGAAGCTTTCAGAATGCTCGAGTCCAGAATAGTTTCTTGCACACAAGGAAGGGGCATATTCTCAAAAATAACAACCAGTAACCTGCCTCCGTCGGCCCCACCCCACCCACCACCAAGTTGTTCAGATTCAGTGTGAAAAGTAAGTAGGAGCCAGCAAAGGATTTCACCAGGGAGAAATGAGCTGCCTGCCCCTGCTCTGACCCTGTCAACAGACGGCCAGGGAGCCTCTGCAGCTCACCTGGGAAGGGCGAAGAAAGGGCGAAGAACCAACTCTGGAACCAATTATCCATGATACTGAGGGACAACTGTATACAGGATCACACTTAGTCCTGAAAAACCCTTGTGATAGATGTTATTATCAAACCCAATTTAAGTTGGAAGTTTGCCTTGGTGCCTGGTCTTACAGTGACTGAGCTGGGACTGGAAGCCATAGTTTTGATTCCAGAACTAAGGCTCTGCTTTGCATTCTGAGAATCTATTCTCAACCCCCTGGTCTCCCCCGCCATTGATACCACGCTCTGTCTCTCAGCAACCGCCCCAAGTTCTCCTTACTTAGGAAGACCCCCTGCCCCCTGGAACCCTAAACTAAGACTGAACTGAGTCTGAGGGTGTAAGCATGTCCACCAAGGACAGTTTTGTGGAGAGTTTGGTCTACAGGAGAGAGAGATATTTGCAAACAGCAGAGAACCAAGTCTGGAGAATCTGCATCGGAATCCTTTCTAGAGAAGAGCCTAAGACAAAAGCTCAGAAGAACTAAGCAGGGTCAAAATGTTCCAGCTAGCAAATGAAAGAAAATCCGGTCCAAACTGGCTTGAGACAGTCAACACGTCTGTTCATAGGAGGATAACACTTATGGGAGATGCCAGGGGGTACTTCCAAATTTATCAACCTTGGGGCTCAACCTATCACCAAGGTCTTGGGGTCTTTCAGTCTTCCCATGAGGTCCATGGTGCGGGGTTCACTGTGGCCAGCGCTCCTGTGTTTGCAGGATGGCTGTCAGTGGCAGTCATGGCTGGTGTCCTCACTGTGTTGGTGTGAGAGACTCTGGGCACCTGATTCCCTGCTACCCTCTCAAAGCAGAAGGAATGCTTCTCTTCTCAGCAGCCACCCTCCCCCATATGCCTGGAGTGTCCTGGCCTCCGACACAGACTGCTATGGGAGCAATCAGGGTTCTTTATCCTCACCCCATATCCCCATCTCATGGAGGCCACCGGGGCATTGACATTGGTAATGCACCACTGTGGAGTAGATTTCTGGGCAGCAGACATTGGTAAGAGGATTATGGAACCATCTAAAAGGACTGCTTGTGGGTTCACCTAAGACGTCCCCACCAATTTTCAGGAACAACCAGAGAGACATCAGGGAGCCCAATGTCCTACACTGTGTGAGCTGTAGAAAAGCCCAGGAAAGTTAAACATGTTTATATCATAAAACTGAACAGCCCTGGAAAAAACTAGGCGACATCTGCTTTGATGACTGTTTCAGAACCACTTGGACTTCTACCTGGCCCACAGCCTTCTCACAGACGTGCTTATCCCCTCTGGCTCCTTGCAATGGGGAAGAGACACCCTCAGCTGGCCCAACCTGTTCCAGATGCCAATTATCTTTGCTTTCTAGTCAGGAGAGGCTCAGACACCAATCAACCCAATTTATTCATTAACTTGCACAGCCTAAGTGGTGTAAAAGGATGTTGGGTTAAGTAACCAAGTTTCCAGTCTGGCTCCAATCATTTCAGTAACCCCATGTCCACTTCCTTCCGCCTCGGAGCCTTCTGCTGGACTCTACCCAGATAGTGTTGGTTGGGGAAACACAAGGACAGAAAGTGACCCTCCCACAGGGCTAGTAGACCAGGAAAAGCTGAACCTCAGGCACTGAGGCCTCTGATGCCACCTGCCACCTGCTCGCTCCTTACCTGAGTGTGGATTTCAGCTGAGACCCATCCTGGAAGTTGCCCCTGACAAACTCCCTTCTTGAATCAATTTTATTTGGGCCCCTCTGAGCTCTTTTCTTGTCTAGGAATAAGACAAGAAAAGGATGGAGCTTCCAGATCCATCCTTGCCAAGAAAGGTCATTGCAAAAACCTTTCTAAATCAGTTTGGTGAGAATTCCCCCATCCTTAGTATCTGATCAGTTCTTCATCTCACACCTTCAATGTCTAAGTCCTTGGCCTGCCTTTTACAAGAATCCTGTGAGACCAATTAAACAAGAGTCTCCCTCCCCTTCTCGTTGCCTCTACCAGTTTTCCATCCACAAATCCCTTCCCCCTGCTCCTTGGCTCTAAGTCCCTCCCCTGTCCTTGCTGGGTTCAGAGTTGAGCTTGATCTCTCCCTCCCTATTGCAATGGTCTTGAATAAAACCTTTCTTGCTGTCTTAACAATGGTCAAAATAATTTTTTATCACTCTCAGCTAAAGGATGCTGCCTGATCCTCAGTTACGCTCTCTGCCTACAGAAGCCCACATATCTGGTTTGTGAGGGACACCAAGGCCCACGTTCTTGCCTCCATTCAGGATATCTTCAAAGGCCATGTCCACTTCAGAGCTCCCAGGGGGTCAGCTGAACCTGCTGCTGCAGCCACATCGCATGCCAGCTTCCCCCCTGCCCATTCTTGCTCCCCCTTCTCTATACAGTGCTGCTCCTGAGAACATTCCCAATCAACCACAGAGTTTCTTTCCTGGGGAATCCAGCCTAAGATAGATGGGGCAGAAGGAGACTCTAAGACAGCACTTTACAGTTGGATTACTGCCAGCCAGCAGGCAATGAGAAGTCCCTTACTTGTGGCAAGTAGGATGCAGTTAGCCACTGGGGTGAAGGTTGCAATGTCATGGTCAAAACCTTCACCAGGCCAGGCATAGTGTGAATGCCTAACATCTCAGTACTTGAGAGACTTAAACAGGAGGATCACAGGTTCAAGATTAGCCTCAGCAACTTAACAAGAGCCTCAGCAACCTAGTGAGACACCATTTCAAAACAAAAAATAAAACAAAGGCTGGGTGTGTAGCACAGAGGTAGAATGCCTATGAGTTCAATCTCCAGTACCGCAATGAAGAAGAAGAAGAAAAAGAAGAAGAAGAGGAAGAAGAAGAAGAAGAAGAAGAAGAAGAAGAAGAAGAAGAAAAAGAAGAAGAAGAGGAAGAAGAAGGAGGAGGAGGAGGAAGAGGAAGAGGAAAGAAGGAAGGGAGGGAGGGAGAAAGGAAGGAAGGAAGGGAGGGAGGAGGGAGGGAGGGAGGGGTAAAGAAATCTCCACCAGTCTGTGGATGGCACAGCTGGGTAGGGAATACCCTGGTGGCCACACTGCCTTAGGCTTTTGAGAGGGGTAGGAAATAGTAATTTAAGGACAATAGAAGGGGGTAGCTGTTGCTCAAGACTGTGAGGAATAGAAAAAAAAAAAAGACTGAGAGTAATAAACAATCACTGTTTCTTTTGCAGAAAAACAACTCTTGTTTCCTGCAGGAAGTGTCAGAAGTTAGAGTTGGACCCAGAATCACGTAAGGGAGCAGAACCCCAGAAAAGTTAGGATTGTCCGTGCCAGCAAGGCTAGTATGCCAAGCTCCAGGCCCTGACTGGGGAAGAGTAGGACCCTCAGTCTTAAGACGGAGACATCTGGGTTGATGTTGTTGACAATCTTGAATGCCTGAGTCCCCTGGAACCTTAGCGTCTTCGGAAGTGGCCCACTCCTCCCTGTTAAAGGCTAGAGTCATTTCCTTGCTTGAAGATGAGGCAGAAGCTCTGCCCTGAAAAGCAATACACTACCTGAGAAGATGCCCCCACTGCCCCTTCTGAGCACGGGACCAGTGACTAGGAGAAAAAACACCCTGATCCAGTCAGAGAGGTGTTAAGTCTGCAGAGGGTAGAAAGAGACTGTGCCCTGAGGGAACTCCAGGACCTGGCCAACGCGCACCAGCAGGAGATGGGGTTTTATACTAGATAAAGGGGCAGAATATCTTTAAAAGAAGGAGCATCTACCAGTATGGGCATGCTGTCTTGTGATACTATATTTAACACCGTCGCAAGGACCCTCAGAGACCGCATGCGATGTGCCACTTCGTGCTTTTAGAACAGCTGGCATTAAGTGAAGTAGAAATGTCAGATCTGCCGTCACAGATGATTGAAGAAGGAATCAAAGGCTCAGTGATGAGCGTGAGTGTGCTACCATAGTTATGCTCTCCAACTATGTTCCCACGCTCTGTTCTGCAGGTGGACCCAGAGCGTGTTCCATCCGATGTCGCTGCTGAGAGGGACAGGGCATCACTGAGGCTCAGGGTGGCTCTTGTCCAAGGCCACGGCTGTTGGAAGGAGATGCTGTTTCAGGAACAGGCTCCAATACAGCAACTGGGTCTCATAATCATAGAAGCAGGCGTTGGTGCATAACCATGAGAAAACCAGGGTGGGTGTCAGCCTAGCAGAGGGTAGCAAGATGGACCAGTACCACAGAAGGCCACAGAAATGGCGGAGAGAACACAGCGCCCCCTACGGGTTGAAGCTGAGCAATACCCCAAAGGATTATTTCTCAAACTAAACAAAAGAGATCAAGGATGGTTGATCAGGAAAGGGAGGGAAGCCACCTCAGTCAAAAGTCGCAATCCTTTTTCGGTCTCTGACTCTAAAAGCTTCCCCTGAAGGAGGATCTGGGGCCTCTTCTGCCACCGCCTGGGGGCTCTACGTCTCCCGTGGCTAATTTGCTCCCCTCGCTCCTTCAAGCACACACCACAGTACACTTCCCCCGTGTACATCTTCATCTCAGAACCTGCTTCCTGGATGAACCAGCCTAAGGCAAGGAAGTGCCTCCAACCAAAGCTCAGATTCATCTGGAGAGCAGGAGACCAAAAGGGGAAAAGTCCTGAGAACACTGAGATCAATCAAGAATAATGGTGAGGATTCTCCATGAGGGGAAGAAAACAGGAACTGGCTTTTATTGAACACCTGTCACAGCCAGACTTTGTGCAAGGTAACTCACGTGGAAGAAGGTCCTGTTTGAGTCTTGCGCGCGCACACACACACACACACACACACACACACACACACACACTCAAGAGGTCCATTTCACAGAGGGGGAAACCAAGGCTTAGAGAAAATAAGAAACTTACCCACAGTTGCACTGAGAGAGGAGATGACAAAGACAGGATTCAAGCCCACGACAACCAGATCCAAAGTTGTGTTGCCTTTCTACTGTATCACATTCTCGTACTAGAGAGTCCATTTGGCAGGAAGGAAAATGCACAGTGACTGAGACACTGACAGAATGACCAGAAGAGGTCTGCACAGAGGAAGACGCCAACCACACGGCCAACTCAAGATCTGCATTTTTTCTCCTTCCTAAATGGTCTGCACCAGTGCCAGCACTATGGTGAGACGATTAAGACACAGAACTTAAGGAATCACTAGCTGGGTGTGGTGGCGCACGCTTGTAATCCCAGCATTTGGGAGGCTGAGACTGGAGGATCCAGGTTCTCGGCCAGCCTCAGCTACTTAGTGAGGCCCTCCAAAACTTAGTGAGACCCTGTTTCAAAATAAAGAATAAAAAAAATAGGGCTGGGGGTATAGCTCAGAGGTAAAATACCCCTGAGTTCAATCCACAGTACTGCAAAAAAAAAAAAAAGAACTTAAGGAATCACTATCCTTGAATATGAGATAAATGAAGTATATAATTACATATAAATATATATAAAACACACACATCATATTGGGAATTGAACCCAGGGGCATTCTACCTCCGAGTTACACCCCTAGGCCTTTTTATTTATTTATTTATTTATTTTTAATTTTTGAAACATGGTCTTGCTAAATTATTGAGGCAGACTTCAAACCTCCAATTCTCCTGTCTCAACCTCCCAGCAGGTTTGAATCCAGCCTCGGCAACTTGGTGAGATTGTCAGCAATCTAGCGAGACTGTTTCAAAACAAAAAAAATGCCAGGTGTGGTGGCACACGCTTGTAATCCCAGCATTTGGGAGGCTGAGACTGGAGGATCCGGGTTCACAGCCAGCCTCAGCTGCTTAGTGAGGCACTCTGCAACTTAGTGAGACCTGGTTTCAAAATAAAGAATAAAAAATAGGGCTGGGGGTATATCTCGGAGGTAGAACGCCCCTGAGTTCAATCCCCAGTACCCCCCCCCCCAAAAAAAAGGACTGGGGGTGTGGCTCGGAGGTAGAACACCCTTGGGTTCAATTCCCAGTATCACCAAAAAAAAGTGTTTCATCACCCTTCTAAGACCCAAAACCACACTTGTATAACTGGGATGATGCTACAGGTTGAGTGGCTCTTATCTGAAATGCTGGAGACCAGACCTGTGTCAGGTATTGAATTTATTTTTGAATTTTGCAATATTTGCATATACCTGAAATATCTTGGGGATGGGAACCAACTCTGAACATGAAATTTACTTATGTTTTCCCTACACCTTCCATATAGAGCCTGAAAGTGATTTTATACAATATTTCTAATGTGCCTATATTTAGACTGTGACCCACCACAAGATAAGTGTAGCATTTTTCCACCTGTGATGTCCTGTCAGTTTGCAAACAGTTTTGGAATTTGGATGTTGGATTTGGGGGTTGGGGATATCCAATCTGTACTCCCTTTCCCGGGTTGTCCTGGGATCTCTGTGTGTGTCCTTGAGGTCCCAGAGGATTCGAGAATGGAAACCAAGCCAACGTTTTATTAAAAAGAAAGTAAGAACACACTGAGCAGAGTAGACTGAGGGAGGGTGTGCAGATGTGTTCTGATAGGGCTCCATCCCTCCTCTTCCCGTCTAAGTTCCTGCCAGACAAGAGTTAAGCTGTCTTCTTTCTCTTATAAAGCCTGCCGGGAGAGCACAGTGAATGCTCAATAAAAATCCAGACTGTCTTGAAGGAAAGAGGGCTTCATCAGGGAATCCACAGATCAATCAGGAGAGCTTAGGAAGGCAGACTGGGTTGTCTTTGCCCTGAACTTCGATGTTTCTGCAGCGCTGGCGCCACCCTCTCCCAGGGCTCCTTGCCCTTCTCCTGAGCTCTGCTGGTGACCCCTGAAACAACAAACATCCCTGGGCCGTACACAGTGCGCTAGCCCCGGGCCAGCTCTGCCAGATCTCTGCCGCTTCCAAGATGATCCAGCAAGCCCGCTGGCCCTGGTTCATACTCTTCCAGGTTTCAGTGGGGGCAGAGGCTGAAAATTGGCCTCTTGAAGCACCCTTGGCTGAACTAAATTCATGAAAAAAAAAAAAACATTCGGAACAACAGCTCCAAAAAAAAAATTTCCCACAGGGCTGCAGTTGTGGCCCTCCATCTGACCTTTTCCAAAGTGGAGTAGCCCCTTTTTATAGAGTAAAATGTCCCAAAGCAAGGGCACACAACATGGTGTGGTCGAATGCACGGAGTGTTAGAAGAAGCCAAACACAAACCCTAACCCTGCCTGTGGGGTTGAGCTGTCCACAGAGTCTCTGATTCCACACCTGCCAAATAGGGGTACTGATGGGCTCCTCAGCGGAGGAGAGGGCAGCTGTGAGGTGCCCGTCGTACACAAACACTGGCTGAGTCCCTTCACCATAACAGATCAGCTTTCACAGAGCCACAGCTTGTCAGAGTTGGAAAGAACCAGAGAGAGGATCCATCCAAATTTCAGTTGGATATTCAGTTCCTTCAGCCCCTGAGGCTGTGTCTGACTGCTGATGTTGTCCAAAGTGAGAAGGTGTGTTCCCCTTGCCTCGTATCTGAAATCCTGCTGTCCTATGGCTCCTGGGTTGGTCTGATATATGGGCCATGACGGGGATCACAAGCTGGTCCTCAGCAGTCAGGATGGAATCCATGACCTCTCACGTGTCCCCTGAGTCCAGCGCAGGGTACAGTTCAGAGGCTGCATCTGGAAGACAGACTGGAAATGCTTCCAGCGAAAAGAGCACAGCAGAGGCAGTAGCTCTCTAAATCACTCAGGAACAGCTCATTCCCAAGGAACTCGGGAGCACTTACTGGTTGCTGCAACTGCGAGTTCCAGAGGCCAATAGCTTTCAGCAAAGCATACTCAGTGGCTCAGTGGAGTCTCTAAGAACCTTTTCTCTCCATTTCTCCATGCTGCCCACGTCTGCCTCTCCTCTTGGCCACAAAATGGCTGCCAGTGGCAAAGAGGTCTTCCTAGCAAATGAGAAAAGAGAGCTCCTCCAACACAGCTTCTGCGAAAGAACAACAAAAAACTTCCTTCTCAGAAGTTCCCAGAAAATGCTTCCCCAGGACACTTGCCAATCGCTGAGGCCAGGGCACTGAGCTGTAAGCGCAAACTCGGGCCAACCTGGCTCTGCCTCCCGGCGCTAGGACTTGGGCTGGTTTCCCCTTGAAGCACAAGGGCTATGTGGCAGGCAGAGCCCTAAAGAAAACAGGGGTGTTGGTAACACGATACAGGGAGTAGGTGCAAGGCAGGCGTCTACAGCAGATGTGCAGGGCGCCATCAGTACTTTGCCCATCCTGAACACACATCAGCTCTGATTCCTCCCCTGCACCCACTGTTTGCTGTTCTTATGACGCTAGATGAGAAATCTGACCAGCTCTCCTCTCCAGGGTAGAGGTGGCTTCCTGATGGCTGCAGTTTGGGTGGAAGGGCCCAGGGATGGCCAACTCCTTGTACTTGCTGGTTTCCAGACTATGTTCCAATGAGCATTTCTTCCCGTGGAGTAGTCCCAGGGGTCATTGTGATGGCAATGGAAAGGGGTATTGCAGATACAGGAGGCCAAAGAGGCAGGCTCTGGATTCCCCTCTTCCACCCGAGGTTCATACACCTGCCCCTGGCACCACCTTAATGTCTCATACCCACTCGTTTTTCAAAGGCTTGACCCTGAACTTTGACTCCACCCTGCATCCTAGGCCAATGGCAAAGCCGTCCAGCCTCTGCCTGCTGGAGCTCACTTCTCGCTTGGCCACTTCACCTTGAGATTTGCTTCCCTCATACCCCTGAGCTGACCCCTAGACCTTCGCATCACGATGGTGTGGCCCACACACTGATGGTCAGCACTGCCCCAGAGCCAACCTGGAACTCCTTGCCTCAGCCCTCCCTACCTGAGTGACCTCAGGAGGCCACCTCTCCCAGCCTCAGTTTTCTTTCTTTTTTTTTTTTTTTTTTTTGCGGTACTGGGGATTGAACTCAGGGGCATTCTACCTCCGAGCTACACCCCCAGCCCTATTTTTTATTCTTTATTTTGAAACCGAGTCTCACTAAGTTGCAGAGTGCAACACTAGGTAGCTGAGGCTGGCCGCGAACCCGGATCCTCTGGTCTCGGCCTCCCGAATGCTGGGATTACAAGCATGCGCCACCACGCCCGGCTCAGCCTCAGTTTTCTTCTCTGCCAAATGGCAAGAACAACCCATAATATAGAACAACAATAATGCTGCCTAGTGACTATTTGGGCCATAGGGCTGACTGACATTTGCAGAATTTTTTTTTTATCATCCAAAATTGTTGGATCTGCTTTGACCTGGAAAACATAGAGATTAACAATATCCATTACACACACACACACACACACACACACACACACACACACACGGCAACAAATTAGGTTCTACATAAGGAATCAGAGCCCCTAAAGACAGCAGCTGAGCCCAGTGGGACTGTGAATGGCCAGGCTGGTTCCCCAGAGCTCCACAACTTCCCAGAGCCCCTGCCATTAGAAGGCTCAGAGCTAAGCGCACAGCCCCACGCTGGGTCGGCTTCACAGACAGCCTGCCCACCCCACAGAACTGCTTCCTGTGGCTGCTGGTGAGAACAGCTTCCAAGCTGGGGGGGATGCGCAGGTCCGTGGCTTGTCACTGCTGCTCCACCCTCCCACCTGGGAAGCCCAACCGCCAGGATCACTGAGGTCTCCGCAGTGAGCAGAAAGCTGCAAGGAGGGAATGCATCCACCCATTCATTCACTCTCTCATTCATTCATTCATTCACCCAGAATTTGTCAGCAGCTATGTGTGCAGCCTGCGGCATGCCTGAAGTTGAGCTGCATAGACCAGGAGCTACGTGATGGCATCAGCCCCCCGGCCCGGCCCGGATGCCTACATCTTGTTTTACAACCAGCACCACCCCCTTACCTAGGGAGCTGCAGAGCAAGGGGAGAAGAGAACCCAGAGGAAGCCCTGTAGAAACAGCGTCCCAGGGGGCTCTTATGCAATGCAGACCACCCGCCAGGCATGGTGGGACACACCTGTAATCCCAGTGCTTGGGAGGCTGAGATCGGAGGATTGCAGGTTCACAGCCAGCCTCAGCAACTTAGCAAGATGCTGCTTCTAAATAAAAAGGACTGGGGGTGTAGCTCAGGGGTAGAATGCCCCCTGGGTTCAATCCCCAGTACCAAAAAGAAAAACAAAACAAGACAAAATGCAGGGCACCTTAGTCAAATATCAAGGTCAAAGCAAGGCCACCTGTCTCTATACCAAATCTTAATATTATCATGCTGAGAATACGAGCAAGAGGAGAAGGTAGGAGAGAAGAGCACGAGAGAAAGAACTAATGTTCATGAGAAAGAGCCAGGCACCAAGAGGGGCCCTGAATCCCCCCTACTAGCCCATAATTATGGAAGGAAAAGGAAAACAGTAAGAGCATGCCCCCTGACTGTCCAAGCTGCCCTTGCTTAGTTCAGAATGATGCAATGGGGTTGAACAGAGGGGTGAGACAAGAAAGAACATTCTAGGTCCATAGACCAACATGTGCAAAATATGGAGTGTGTAAGATCATGCAGGTCCAAGGGACACCGGTGCTTGTGCGTGCCTACAGCAGAGGTGTCAGAAGAGAAGGCGGAAGAGATGAAGCAGGTGGGGTCAGCAAGGCCGGATCGCAGAGCTAACCCACCTTGCCTGCACCACCCGAGGACACTTTCCTCTTCTTCACTTTGGATGCAGCATGTGACTTGCTCTGACCCATGGGTGCCAGTGGACATGAGGAGAGCAAAGGCCAGAGTGTGGACAGCTAGGGCCCACCTCCTGCACTCCTACATTCAGCTCTGAGAAGAACATGTGTGATCTGAGGAGAGATGTGGGCAGACCTGAGACTCAGTGCAGCCTGGGGTCCGGCCCTGCTGAGCCAGCCCAGATCAGCCACACCCTAGCCAGCCCTCGCGTGCATGCGCAGGAACCAGTAAATGCTGATTGAGATGTGCCACTGCGTTTCGTGGCTACTTGTCATGCAGCAAATACTGACTGGTTCTGTCTTAGATGTTTAAGTAA
>PVLC010001397.1:0-34784 GCA_004027655.1 Graphiurus murinus
TCCTCCTCCTCCTCCTCCTCCTCCTCTTCTTCTCTCTCTTTCTCTCTCTCTCTGGACAAAATTGTAGATACACATGCAGTTGCAAAAAAAATATATGGAGAGATCCCTTGTACAGTTTACCTGGTAAAAACTATCATGTATTATCACAGCCAGGAAATTGACCATGATGCTATTAACTGTATTTATTAATATTTCCCTAGTTATATTTTATTCAAAATGGATATATTTGTATATGAAGTTTTATGCAGGTTCATATAAACCAACTCCACAGTTAAGATACCATACAGTTGTGACTCCATAGGAGTCTCTCATGCCACCTGTTTATAGCCCTACCCACCCTCCTCCTAGCTAATGACATTGCGCATCTTACATGCTTATTTGCCATTGATATATGTTTTTTGATTAAATGGCTGTCCAAGTATTTTGCCATTTTTTCAGTGGATTCTTTATTTTGTTACTGTTGAGTTTTAAGAATTTTTCATTGGTTCTAGATACTAGTCTTTTGTCAGATAAGTGGTTTGTGAATATTTTATCTCAATCCATAAGTTATACTTTTTATTTTCTAATAAGAACCTTCAAAGAGTAAAGTTTTTTTTAATTTTGATGAGGTTCAGTTTATTAATTTTTACTTTTATAAATCATGATTTGATTCAAGTCTAAGAACTCTTTACCTAATCTTAGACCCTGAAGATTACCTTCTGTGTACTTTTCTAAAAGTTTTATGGTTTTTATGTTTTATATTTATGCCTTTTACTTGAGTTTATTTTTTTAAAGATGGGAAATTTAGGTCACTGTTCATGTAATTCAGCTTTTCATCAATGGTTATTCATTCATTCAGTCAGTCAACAAAAGCTTAAAGAGCACTTTGTATGTTCAAAGTGCTGGGTTTGATACTGTATTTATCCATGGAGCCTATTGTGTGAAATCAACTTCTCATCTTAGCACTTGCAAGCACCCTCATTTTACATGGTACTATGTTAACTAAAACTAGTGTGTGTTGAAACTGTGGTCTTCCTTTGTGCAGTCCTATGGTAATTATTAACAAGTAGTTACCACAGAACTATAAGTCTAAATGTATATTTTATGTCATATATTACTACTTATAAAATATAAGACTAAAATATAAAGAGAAATTCACATATATGTGAATTGAGAAAATTATTATTGCTATTATGAATTTAATAAATTATTAAATGTGAATTTCTCTTTATATTTTAGACTTATATTTTATGTCATATATTACATTTTTATCTCTTTTAATAAACTGTATAGTAAAATTAATAAATGTGCAATATGATAGGTGGTTTCTAAGATTATCTTCATAGACATATGTTTTAGTAAATTTATATTGCACTCAAATTTTTTATTATAATCAAGATATATGACTAAAAATACTGATTTAATTGATACATGGATTTGAAAGATCTAAGAAGTTAACATGCTCTCCACAATGTATTTTGGTATCCCAAGTCCCATGAGATAAGAATTATTATCTATTATTTTACTAATGAGAAAACTGAGGACCAAAAATTATAGGCTTATTAGATTCTCTGTTAAAGTTTGATCCAGATATTTTTTCATATCACAGCCTGCACACTTTCTCCAAGTACAGTCGCCTGAAACAGCAGCTGCAGTTGAAAGCAATAATAGAGGTAATAAGCAGTGACTGAAGTAAAAGAGATGAGAACCAGTGAAGAAAAACAGATGGTAGGACACCCTTGCCATTCATGGGTTCTAGTAGCTCTGGGCACATGGTTTGGTGTTTGGAAATAAAAGCTTTGAACTCACACCTGAGTTTGAATCCTAAATTTTCCATTTGCCAGCCATAACATCATGGGCAAATTTTGCTAAACTTCTCTGGTTAAGATAATAATACCTACCTCTTAGGGTTTTTGTGATGATTAAAATGAGATAGTATATAAAAATTTAAGAGTACTTGACACAATTTAAGCATTAAATAAATGGTTTATAACAGAAAATATTATTGGTTAATATTTGTATTATTAAATATTATATAGATAGTATTTTGTTAAAAAGATACACACAGAGTTCAGGGGTATTTTTTTCTGTTTTAAAAAAAGAATTTCTCTGCCCTTTAAAATAAAAAAAATACCAAAATAATCCTTATTTTTCTTAACAAGTTTTCATAATACTCGTATGCTATAATGCTAACTATTTATTTCCTTAGTAATGGGTTTCAGTCTGTATTACAGTGAACCCTAGGGCAGTAATTCTTGACCTGAATGCAAAAGGGTTTTTTTTCCAATTCATATGCCTAGATTCTATAAACAGGAGGTTTGTGGTTACAGAAAGAATGTGAGATTTATAAAAATAACTCTTATATACCTTTTGCCCACATTCACTAATTTTTTTACATTTTGCTGCTTCACTTTATTATATTTCTTTACATAGACATAGACACCACGGTTTTTCTGAACCATTTTAGAGTAGGTTGCATAAACCATGCCTTAATGCTCCAATGTATGTGTCCTGAGAGCAAGAAGATATTCCATATATCCATTGTACAGTTATCAAACTTAGGAAATTTAACACTGACATTTTTTTTATCCAATCTTAAACCCAAATTTCTAGTTTCTCAATTTTCCCAATAATGTACTATATTGTAATTATTTTCTATTACAGGATCTTTTTCACTTATTACACTTATATATCATGCTTTTAGTCTTTTTTAATCTGGAAGTATTGCTCAGCCTTTCTTTGGCTTTCATGGCATTGCATTTTTTATTCTTTTTATAGTCTCCATTTGTTTTTCTCTGATATTCCTCATGATTCGATTATATTAAATTAGGTTATGGATTTTGGCTAGAATACTGTGTAATTGATGTGTATCGTCTCCGGATATCACATCCAGAGGACATGATGTCTGTTTGCCTTTTATTGGTAAATGCTAATTTTCATCATTGGGTATTAGGTATTTGTCTGATTTCATTTCTTTGTGCAATTAATGAGTAATATCTGGGGAGACACTTTGAGACTTCACAGATACTACATCCTTTATTAGACTGCATTTATCATCCATCAGTAATTCTTGCCTGAACTTTTTTTCTCTTTTAAGGTTATAAAGTGGTGATTTTTCTAGCTTCATTATTGTTTCTACCTTTGTAAATTTGTTAATAAAGAGCCTTCCCTTCTCCATTATTTATGTATTCCTTGGTCATCCGTGTAGACTCAGAGATCCTTTATATTATGGATTAATTCTGTATTGTCATTTTTATTTTGAGACTCAAATGGTTCCAAGTTTAGCCAATAAATACTGACTTCACATTAGCTCCAAATGTCATTTTTTACATTATCTCATTGCTTTAGTTTTGTTTTTATTTGCTTTTAGCTCAATGGACATTTATAAAAGAAACATTGCCTTCAGTTTCTTACTAGCCCTTGAAACTGTAAAGGTGAAAGTTGGGAGGAAGACACACCTTTCCCTGTGTTTCTGTGTTGTACCACTTCATTGGGTGCCTTCTACCCCCCCAAATATGTAATATGTAGAGTATAAATTTTTATAATTATGTTTATTAAATTATGATTAAAATAAACTTGTTAACTTTTACTGAAGAATCTCTGGATAAAATCAGAAAAGAAAAAGTAATTGCTGCACAAATACTTCAGCCATACTTTGATGACTGATGACTGGATTTGGGGGCAATAAAAAGTTGACTTATAGATGTATGGACCAACGTAGAGCAGGTGAACTTTGCTTTAGAGTGATATGCTGAGCTGCTTATAAATGTTAGAACAGTTATGGAGAAGAGTCTTCTCTATGGCCATTCAGTTCTTTATTTCCTTAAATAAATAATAATAATGAATTATTTTCTTATATTTCATTTTGCTTGAGTAAGGAAAAAGTTAGATTGACTAAACATTCAAGACGTGATATATATGTGTTTGGAGGAGAAATTGTGGTTTTTTGTTTCATATACACATACTATTTCATACAAAAATCATAAAATGGGGACATATTCATTTTTATGGCATAGATAAGGAAACAGTGACCCAAAGATGTTAAACCTCTGATTTTTATTACTCATCTCATTGAAATATTCCCTTCCTTGTCCTGTGCCGAGCCAGCCGGCAATATTGGCAATATCGAACAAACCTGAAGGAGGGAAGTGAGGATTGAGAGAAAGAGACAGACAACAAAGATATAGGGAGGGATCACAGAAATACTGTGTCCCTGAGTTTATTTCCAGTACAGTTTATATACAGTTCTATGGTTAATCATTTTATAATGCATCAAGAATCACATGCTTCTTTTCTTGAACCTTGATCTCAGCAAAGTCCTTGAGCTATATCCTTCAACTTCCAAATTAGCAAAAAGCACACCTATCTAAATTGCCACATGCCTTGTATGTCCTGTAACCCACTCTAAGTCTTTGTCAGAGTACTGGTGACCACTCTATGCTAATATAAAATCACTAGTGACCACCCTATGCTAATGTGAGATCTCCCAAGAGCACTAGAGCCCACACCCTATGTCAGATTAATCCTGAATGGGCACAGCTGCAAGGACAAGAGGTCATTAGGAACAAAGAGCTAGCTTTCTCCAAGACTAGCTTCCCACAGTTCTGTGTTTTGGAGTTCCAAACCTCTTTGTGATTTCACAAGGTATTAAAGGTATTTAAGCTTCTCCTTCACCCTCTGCATTATTCCACACTATCCTCTTTTTTTTTTTCTACTTGACTTCATTAGTGACCACTCCTCTTTTTACTTTTCTTTTCTTTTTTTCCCCTGCGGTACTGAGGATTGAACTCAGGGGCATTCTACCTCCGAGCTACACCCCCAGCCCTATTTTTTATTCTTTATTTTGAAACAGGGTCTCACTAAGTTGTGGAGGGCCTCACTAGGTATCTGAGGCTGGCCTCGAACCTGGATCCTCTGGTCTCAGCCTCCCAAATGCTGGGATTATAAGCGTGTGCCACCACACCTGGCTCTCCTTTTACTTTTCATGTTACAGAAATATGTTGAAATTTTTTTCATAGTAGTTACTATTACTCTGAAAAGAGAGCTTTAGGTCATTAAAAAGCTTTATGAAGTTTGCGAGTAAATATTTTCAAAGACTTTGTTTATTTTTTAATAATTCTGGAATCTTGATACTTTCTATTTATGTCATCCTAGCTACTATGCCATGGCAACATAGGACTTTAGGAACAGAAAGTTATGTTTGAAATATAAGATGCAATGCTAAAATATGAATTTGTATGCATGAGATTAAATTAATAGCTATTGTTCAGTTCATATACATTCTAATTAGGTGCTCAAGGTTGCTCAATTTGGTTGCCAGTCACTACGCAAAAGTCATTAGTATAAGTCTTCGGAGTCTCCTGTCCACTGCTGTGCTATATGAGAGTCTTTAGGGGCAGTACAGAACTGAACATGAGTATTTTGCCCTAAAAAATAAGTATATAATAACTGCAAGACCCAAGGAGCATTACTTGATCAGGATCAATTGATAGCCATGTTTGCATAATTCTAAGAAAGTAGTAGTTCTTAGAGCATTCATTTTCTTGTTTGCAACAACCTAACCCTGTATTGTCCACAGGAAGAATAATTTTTTACTAAACTCTGTATTTACACCAAACTTGTGATTTCAAACACAGAAACTTCTTTTAAGTTTTTAAATTTGAAATTCTTGGCATATTCAGTTATCCCAGTATGCAGCTGACTTTCTTTTATCAAATCATTCCTGCATGTGATAATTTTCTGTCTTTATAATATTATTTCAATGTTAAATATCTTTATACCAAAATTTTATTAAAACTTTAAGACAAATCTGAAAATATTATACTTGAAATTAAGTTTTGATTGGCTCAATCCAAACAGAAATCATACAAGAAGCAAACATGAAAGTACATCATATTTTACAACTCTTTTAGAGCCCAATATTGACGTTACTAATAGTAACACAGTACCTGTTTCAAGACAGCTGTTAGCATTATTTTCAGGCATGTTGAGGTTTTGTTTGTTTGTTTTTATGGTTTTGGGTGGTTTTTTTTAGGAGGTTTTTGTTTGTTTTTAGTCATTGATATAAAAGAATTGTATTTATTAAAAACAAACAAAAAATCCTGGTCCAAATAGGATAATTAAAGGAGATAAAGAATTGTGCATACAATAAAGCTATGCATATATCAACATGAATAGATAAGTTTATTCAGCGGGCATATTATCAGAATGGTTGAAGTTTAAATTTAAATACATTTTATGAATGTGTTCGTCATTTTCACTTGATGAAAATCATTTTGTCAAAACTAAGTAATAGCTAACATGTATTGATTATTAGCCTGAAATGAACTCTGTGTCCATCATCTCTAATATAGCAGTCTTTTGAGCTATAGATATTATCATCCTGATTTTCCACGTTACATATGTTAAAACTAAAGCTTAGAGGAAGTAGTTAAGTAAACTCCCCTAAAGTCCTATAAAGAATACCTACTGGACTCAAGATTTAAACTAAGGTCTATCTGATTTCAAAGCCCACAACACTGTGCTCCCTTCCTGACTTACAACTTACACAGGGGATGCTATATATTTCCAAAACTTCTATCACTTTTCTGAGTTACTGTATTCCAATACATCCCTACTTCCTTGAGGAATATTGGATGCTAAACTTAGGATATTAATCTTTCTAGTGGTTTATCATACTATATTTTTATCAAGCATCAAAAATGACTTTAAAGGAAAAAGGAAGTCCCAAAGAGGAAACTTGCAGTATTATTTAAAGGTAAAGAATAGTAAATGAGGTATAATCTTACAATTTTCTTTTGTCTGAACATGTATAAGTGAAGCTGCACCCTCCACCCTCCCGATTTTTTTTTTTTTTTTTAGAACCAGCAGCTGGTTCTTTACCTCCTACTACCTGCTAGATGCTTTCTGAATCATATTGTGCAATGCTCAATTTAAGTGATCCTCATTAAAGTCCAGAGCCTAGGGAAATCACCCTGATTTTTTGTTCCCTAGCTACAACCCTAAGAGTAACAGCTGCTTAACCATATGCCACTAGAAAGATGCTGTAGGGGAAATACATAGAAATTGCTATTAAATGCCTTAAATCTTGAGACTTCACACACCACAGTTACCATGTTTGATTATTTACCTTTGGTGGTGCAAAAGAAACACCAGCAACAAATGTGATTTCTAGATATTTTCTTGCTAAGTTAAACAAAGAAATAGCCATGATGAAAGTAAAATACCTTTCCCTGTGATTGGGAGCCTTAAAGTGTTACATTTTGTCAAAATTATGTCTACTTATTGTGTAATGTGGCATGGCATATTTAAACATTAAGCAAATTTAAAATTCCTTAGAACCAGGAGTGGTGGTGCATGCTTGTAATCCCAGTACTTGGGAGGCTGAGACAGGAGGATCATAGGTTTGTGGCCAGCCTCAGCAACTTAGTGAGGCCCTGTTTTAAAATAAGAAATAAGATAGGGTTTGGGGGGAGGGGGTAGCTCAGAGAAAGAATGCCCCTGGGTTCAGCACCCAGCACTAAAAAATAAAATAAAATTTTAAAAATTCCTTGCAAATTTTTGTTGACCTTCTATATTTTTTCTGTTAATATTTTTACTGTCTCAAACAGTTTTGCTTTCTCCAGGATGTCATATAATTAATTGGACTCACATTGTCAGATAAACTTCTTTCACTTAGTAATATGTGTTTAAGTTTCCTGTGTGACTTTTCATGGCTTTATAACCCCTTCCCTCTCTCCCTCCATCCCTTCTTTTCTTTCTTCCTTCCTTCCTTGATAACTCATTTCTTTCTTTCTTTTTTTTTTTTTTTTTTTTTTTTGCGGTACTGGGGATTGAACTCAGGGGCATTCTACCTCCGAGCTATATCCCCAGCCCTATTCTTTATTTTGAAACAGGGTCTCACTAAGTTGCAGAGTGCCTCATTAGGTAGCTAAAGTTGGCCGCGAACTTGGATCCTCCGGTCTCAGCCTCCCAAATGCTGGGATTACAAGCATGCGCCACCAAGCCTAGCTTGATAGCTCATTTCTTTTTACAGCTAAGTGTATTTCATTGTATGGATGTGCCATGGTTTATGCATTCACATACTTGAGCACATCTTGGTTGCTTACAAGTTTTGGCAATTGTGAATAAAACTGCCATAAACATTCATGGGCAGGTTTTGTGTGGACATAAATTTTAAATTTATTTAGGTAAATACCAAGAAGTGTGAATGTTGGATCATATGATAAAAATATAAGAAACTCTCAGACTACCTTCCAAAGTAGTTACATCATTTTGCATTCCCACATCTTCATCAGCATTTGGTATTGTCAGTGTTTTGAATGTACTATTTTAACAGTTGTTTAGCAGTCTCTCATTTTTTTAATTCATATGCTTACTTGCATATGAATTTGTATATTTTCTTTGGCAAAGCATCTATTAAGAGTTTTGTTTTTGTTTTTTTTCTAAACAAGAAAAAGAACACACAAAGTTTATTCATGCCTAAGGCATGGGAGAATTGAACTCCCTACTGAAGTCTTTAGCCTGTCTCTTAAGTGAGTTGTTTTCTTGTTGAGTTTTAAGAATTCTTTGTATAATATTTTGGATCCCAGTCCTTCATATGTGTTTTTTCAAATATTTTCTTCCAGTCTGTGGTTTGTCTTTTCATTTTCTTAATATTCTGCATTTTTTTAAAATTTAAGTTTTTAAAACTCAGTTATTAAGAACCAATGCCATTATTGTGGTAGGGAAGGAAAGGTTATCTTTTGTGCAACAATAAATTTTCTCACATTTTAAAATTAGTATATTCCTCTTATTTATAACCTCCAATACCAACACACACACACACACACACACACACACACACACACACACACACACCACTTTATGGCTTAAGCTGCTGGAATTTTAAGCAATTCAATGTAAGGAGCAGTTAAAGATTATTCCAGACTATTTTTTCTGGTTTTTAAAAACTATTTTACTGATAATATTACATTAATTTCATACTGGTTACATTTTGGATTAAGCAAAATATATTGTTAAAATCGATTTCACTTTTTTAAGACTTTTGAAATATGGCTACTAGAAAATTTAAAATTACACATGAAACTCACTGTGTATGTGAAGGAGGCTCTCTTCCTAGGGAAAGACTGCCTTGCTATTTTTTTCTGTTTTGATCAACAAGTAACCTAATATAGTGGCCAAGTGTCAGATAATAGCCCACAATATAGTAAATCTACATATAGATCATTTCTTTTTTTCTTTTTTAGAACATAGCATGTCCTGCATTTGCCTCTTGCTTCCTTACGGTATTATTTAATGTTCACTTGTACCTCAGAATACATTTTTTAATTAGATATTATCAATTTTCTATGTATTTTTATACTTATATAGATGGATTGTAATTATGCATCATAATGAGCTTCAAAGTGATGCTTACAAACACATGCACACAGTGCTTGGGGTGTTTCCCTCCAGATCGCACCCTGCTACCCACACACATATTAGTGAGTACTCCCGGTACATATGAGTGAGACTGGTAGTGATAGCTTCATATTTGGACATAGCATTATTTGAACTGTTTCCTTCATCAGCTCTCTTTTCCTCCCTCCTCATCTCCCTCCTCTAACCCCTTTCCACTATTCTACTGATCTCCTCATTTATCTAAAGTCCCTTTATGTCATATCTTCTCTCTGGCTTCCACATATGAGAGAAAACATATGACCCTTGACTTTCTGCCACTGGCTGATCTGACTTACCATATTCTCTATAGCCATTCATTTTTCTGAAAATGACATAATTTGTTCTTCTTTATGGCTGAGTAAAATTCCATTGTGTGTTACAAATAAATGTGGCACTGCTGTGATGGCAGGTCAAATGGATGTGGGGGAAACTGGAGCACACCTTCTTGTGCCTTTTTCCGGATACCTCAGAGGGATCCATAGGATTACATGGAGAACAATAGAAAAATTAGTCTGAATTATGATTCTTAATTTAAAACAACAGCAAAACCAAGCAGTCAGCTATTACTGAGCTATTTATTGTGGAGTTCTAGGTGTCTAATTTATAAGGTTTCTGAATTAGACTTCAGGGCCCATGTTACATTTTATTACAGTCTACAACATAAGTGTAGACTGGCAAGAATTAAACTAAAAGCCTGTTTCACAGCTGTTATGCATCTGGGAGTTTGGTTAAAAGGGGCTAGCTTAGCTTAGCCTGAATTGTGATAAAAAGCAGGGTCTGGAGGCCTTTTAACTAAAGTCTTATGCTCTGATCAGAGCTGTATTTAATACTGGCCCATAAGTCCACATAATTATAATTTGTAAGAGTCTTTAGGACAACAGTTACTTTTAAATCTTACCACGTGAAAAATGATTATGTCACCTGTGGACTTTAAAAGTAGTTAGCAAGCTGGAATGAAGGTGATGATCAGACCAAATATTTCTGAAACTTTCTCTATCCAAGTTTTGCACTTAAAACGTTCCAACTATTCTTTGCAGTATGCTGCTGGTTTTACCAGGCTTTAATGAGGAATTTTAATTCTGATAAATGAATGCTTCATGTCAGATTTGTTATACCACTGGGAAAGGCAGTTTACTTTTTTAATGTTTTGCTTATTACATTCTGGCTTTCTCTCAGGCTTGCAGATGGGTCAAGGGCTGTGGAGAGTGGCCAGAAACCAGCAGCTTCAACAAGAAGGCTATAGTGAGCAAGGCTACCTCACCAGAGAGCAGAGCAGGAGAATGGCTGCAAGCAACATTTCCAACACCAATCAGCGTAAACAAGTCCAAGGGGGCATTGATATATATCATCTTTTGAAGGCAAGGAAATCTAAAGAACAAGAAGGATTCATTAATTTGGAAATGCTGCCTCCTGAACTAAGCTTTACCATCTTGTCCTACCTGAATGCAACTGACCTGTGCTTGGCTTCATGTGTTTGGCAGGACCTTGCTAATGATGAACTTCTCTGGCAAGGGTAAGTTAAACCCACCAATATTTGATTCAGATCTTTCTAAATATAATCAAGCTTGATGTTCTTTGAGCAATATATATGTATAATTTCTTTTTAACTTGGGCTTGTACTTTGAGTGTCTTTTATAAGTTAACTTTTTTTCAAAGGTTCTTGCTAGCATAAACTCTAACTGGTGGAAATTTTAACTACTTTTTATTTTTTCTAACCACAATTTCATCAATGAAGTAGGCAAATATTAAAAAGCAAGGGGACAAGATCTATTTGCCAAACTTAGTCATAATAGAAATTTTAGCAAATCTTATAAAACTAGTTTAAGGTAAATTACAAATTTAAGAATATTTGGTAGAATAGAATCTGTTTATTTGAACTTAACCTGCTCCTTAAATAGCACTTCATATTTACAAAAAAAACCTCATAGGTACATGGTTTTTGTTTCTTCTGAGTCCTGAAAATGTTACCAAATATGGAAGATTCATTGGATCTTAGATTTTCTAGCATTACCAAAGTTTATTTAAGTCTCATTATTTAAAAATGAGACTTCATAAGCCGGGCGTGGTGGCGCACGCTTGTAATCCCAGCATTCGGGAGGCTGAGACCGGAGGATCCGGGTTCGCGGGCAGCCTCAGCTACCTAGTGAGGCACTCCGCAACTTAGTGAGACTCGGTTTCAAAATAAAGAATAAAAAAATAGGGCTGGGGGTGTAGCTCGGAGGTAGAATGCCCCTGAGTTCAATCCCCAGTACCGCAAAAAAAAAAAAAAAAAAAAAAATGAGACTTCATAATGATGAAGAAAATATCTACAAACAAAAGACTTTCCTAACTGGGAATCGAATCAAAAGAATAGATCAATCTAAATATCAAACTTTAGTGAAAATTTATTTGTAGTAGTAACAGTTCTAATTTAGATTTCCTCATATCACAGAAATTATAGTATAAAATTATATAGATCATTTCTCAATCTCTAAATAGATAAAAAATTATTAGTATGTTATTGTTATTCTTTCAGTGACTCGTCATAGTGATGGTAGAGGAAATTCTGTTAATTAATGCTTGAAATAAATAAGTTATAGTTTTTAATCATTATATAAGACAATTAAAGTACTTTAAAACTGGCTTATTCTCCTTTTCTACATTTAGCATTCTCAAACTTTGTGTTTCTATATTTGAACTTTAAGAAAATCCATATCTAAGCTTATTCAAACTCAATCAGAATGTATTTTTTATTTGTGGATTAACTGTGGATTGTTCATCTCCAAAAGAAATGCTTCCTTTGTTGTTTGCCCTATAATTATGCCTGTGACACTTGGACCTTTTCTTAATGATAAATTGCTTCCATTTGAAATTAAAGGCTGGCCGTTTTTATTTTAACTTTGAATGTGTTGAGTACTCATACCAATGATGTTGGGAGACTCTGTTGTTTTCAAATAGCTTAATAATAATATTCAGAAGCTATGATACTAAAGAGACTGCTAAAATATTGATAATTACAGTTTTAAAAATCAGTGATTTCATTTAGTTAATGAAAAAAATGCAGGACTCTATGCAGGGCTCTCTGTTAACTGTTAAGAGGATAATCTCAAGATAGATAAGTTACCCATTTATCCTCAATTTATGTTATAAACTGAGATAATAACTTTTTCTGTCTTTTCTGTGCTGACTGTGTGGTGTGTGCATTTGTGTATGTACTCTATGTGTGTGTATACATCTGTGAGAAAGAAAAGAAGGAAATTTGAGGCAAAAATCAATAATGAATATGAGTAAAGCTATTTTGTTTTTCTCAACAAGTAGTGGGTATTTTGAACGTATACACTAAAAATTTACAAAATTTTTAGTTAGGCTTATTAAAAATGTATTGAAATACGGTTTCAGTATTCTGTATGTCTCTAGAACAATGCACTTATATTTATATATTCTATGGTTTATATCCAGAATTTCCAGGCATTGTAATATGATGAAATTTTAGCTTTTTAATAATAACCAGTAGCTATTACCTCTGTTGGAAACCACTATCCTAGTCAGCAGAAAATAATGTATTTTGAGATATGAACAGTTAGTCTTTTAGCGTTTGTTGAATTTTTAAACAATCATGTATTGTTGTGATGGTAAAGAACCATTGTATTTGAAACAGTATCTTTTAAAAAGCTATTGCTTAACATCAGTTTTTGATGTATGTATTGAAGTTGAATAATTATAATTTCTATATTTAATTTATCTGTTGGCAATATTTGTAATATTGTTAATCTTTGTAACTCAAACTTTTAGCAGTTATCAAAGTTGTGAAATTTAAGGCATTTATCATATCTAGTTAAACAAAAAGAAGTAAAAATTTAAACTTTAGAGCTATAAAATCCATTCTTCTTTAATGCTAGTATTTTATCATGAACATGCATGTTTAGCTTAGGAAATTAAATACAATTACTTTTGGCCTCATTTTCTCTTATTTTTACAGGTTGTGCAAATCCACTTGGGGTCACTGTTCCATTTACAATAAGAACCCACCTCTAGGATTTTCTTTTAGAAAATTGTATATGCAGCTGGATGAAGGCAGCCTCACCTTTAATGCCAACCCAGATGAGGTAAGTGAAATGTGAATATTTGTATCAGGTGAACTTTATTACTTTCTTGCTGCAGCTTTCTAATATAATAAGGTTGCAGGTAAAATAACAAGTCATGAACATGTCTTTTCAATCACTGAGAAGCCCACTATTTTAAGTTATTTCTATATGACATAGTCATTTTTCTTTGCCTTACCATGTCATGTTTTCATCTTTCTGCCTGCTCACTTTATCTAGCAACATCCATGACATAAGCAGTCCTCTGCTAGTCTGATAGAGATTCGTATTAGTGGAAGCATAAAACTTTGATAATGAGAAAACAGAATATGTTCATCAGATTTTATCTACTGCATTTTCTTCTCTATTTAGTAGTGACATATTTTTATCAGAGATAATAGTGACAGAGAACATCATTCTAGTTTCCAACATCAAAATGTTATCCTTAAGTGATTCCTTTAACAATTCCAATATGATTGACATAAAAACTATTTATAGATTCTGTTATAATCAAAAAATTGTATTATTTCTTTCTTAACATAATATGAAAAAACAATCAAAATATGAAGAAAAATTTCACTGACTTCCTCTTTTTATTGTATCCTGGGAAAGTTTAGATTTTCAGAAATGTATAAATATCTACTAGACTTATTCTCTAAAATATAAGTGGAAATTATACAATGCTCAGAATTACCACTTCTAGGTATATTATTTTCTGTGGAAAAAATTCAACTAGCAGAATTTTCAGAATTTAATTTTCAAAACCTAACATTTTTTCACTTGTCATAAAGATACTAAGGACTGTTTAGGGCTGAGCTTGTAGCTCAGTGGTAGAGTGCTTACCTAATATATAAGAGGCCCTGGATTCAATCCCTAGTAACAAAAGAGAGAAAGAAAAGACTGTTTATTTTAAATCATGCAACTAAATATTTTCATAAATTTTCTTAACTTTTGCTATAATAAGGGAAATGTTTCTCCCATTTAAAATATTTTAATCTTAAACAGAAGTACTGATTTTATAAATATGTATATAATAATACCAGTGACATGTTTTTAAGTAAATTTATTTTCACTTATTACTATCATTCTTTGTTAATTTTTTGTACATATTTTAAAAATCAAATAAAATGTCATTGTAAAGATTTTCTGTTGCATACACATCTTATCATTAGAGTCATTTACTCACAAATATAATAAAGCATATATTATAAAGTTTATTGTAATACTGGAATTCAGATATTTGTTCTCATTCAGAGATCAGTAGACAACTGATACTCTTACTGAAATTAGAATACTCTTATTAAAAGGTAAAGTTCAGCCAGACATGGTAGCACATGCCTGTAATTCCAGTACTTGAGTGGCTGAGACAGGAGGATTGCAGCTTTAAGGCCAGCCTCAGCAACTTAGTGAGACCCCTAGCAACTGAGTGAGGCCTTGTTTCAAAAATAAAAATAAGCCGGGCGTGGTGGCGCACACTTGTAATCCCAGCATTTGGGAGGCTGAGACTGGAGAATCCGGGTTCGCGGTCAGCCTCAGCTACCTAGTGAGGCACTCCGCAACTTAGTGAGACCCTGTTTCAAAATAAAAGAATAAAAAATAGGGCTGGGGGTGTAGCTCGGAGGTAGAATGCCCCTGAGTTCAATTCCCAGTACCGCAAAAAAAATAAAAATAAAAAAATAAAAGTAAAAATAAAATTGACTGGGGGTGTTGCTCAGAAGTGGAATGTCCCTGGATTCAATCCCCAGTACAAAAAAAAAAAAAGTTAATCCAAATTATACATTTGAAACCAATATATTAATTGTATATTAATTGGTTTTTAGAATATAATGACCATTCTTTCGAAAGGCAATTGGAAGCCAGGCATGGTGGCACACGCTTGTAATCCCAGCACTTGAGAGGCTGAGACCGGGATCCGGGTTCGAGGCCAGCCTCAGCTACCTAGTAAGGCCCTCCGCAACTTAGTGAGACCCTGTTTCAAAATAAAGAATAAAAAATAGGGCTGGGGGTATAGCTCGGAGGTAGAATGCCCCAGAGTTCAATCCCCAGTACCGCAAAGAAAAAAAAAAAAAAAAGGGCAACTGGACAAATCAATTACTTATCATAAATTAGGTCTTATCATTTATCACTTTATTGTGATTTTTCTGATACCCTTTATCATAAAATACTCTTGCTTTTACTTTGTTTTTGGTCAAAACCCAGTTGTCTTCCTTGTGAACATATAGTAACATGGCATGTCGCTTTTTTGATCTTACACTATAGCATACCTGTTCTGTACAAGAGACTGCTATAGTTAACATATTCAGAGAATGACATGGTTTTACAGACTTAACTATTTGTAATTCTTTATTAAAATTAGACATTGTTGATGATTAAAACAGTTCATAAGAAGGTATGTTTTGCATCAGTCTGTTGAGGTAATTGATTACTAGATAAGAACTAGGCACAATAGTATAGTGTTTTACTCTAGAATATATAAGAATCAGGAGAGGCAACTGAAGAGAACCTCAGTCTTATGCCCAATTTATTGAATTATACTGGCTTCCATTAGAAGTTATACAGATGTTGAATAAATCTCCCATCTTTAATTTTTATGACTTACAAATGTTATATTCTAAGGAAAATGCAACTTGGTAAGTTACTAAATTGTAGATTTACAAAGTCAGAAATATTGGATTTAACTGCTATCATGGTAAATAGTCATTCCTTGCTAAAAAAAAAAAAAAAAACCATTTTAAAAACAAAGTATAAAGGCATCCACTTACACAAAGATAAAATGTATAGTTAGGCCTTCATATACTAGAATGTGGGATAGTTTCACATGCATAAATTGGGAAAGCTTAGATACAAAAATATGTTGCCATCTTTGCAGCTACAAGTATCAGACTATAGCATTCTTATTAGTGCCTCCCCTAGAACATGTGGAGGGGAGGCAAATAAAAGAAGTCAAATTCAAGTCCTTTAAAAAAATCTGATAAGTGTTTATTTTTAATTTTAAATCAAATATTTGCTAAGATAATTGATTAGAAATTATTAAATAAAATAAGATTTTTATTTCATCAGATTTCACTTATCCATCCTACCTTCTATTGTTATTGAGAGTTGGCTGTATTTACCTTTTCTTCACTTCCTGGCCTCGTTTAAAGATATCTTGGAGCATTCCAGAAGTATTGAATTCACCATCTGGAAAGGCCCAAATAATGCTGCCAAGAGGCATAGAGCTGAACTATTCAAAGTGTCTTGTTCCAGAATTCTGATTCTATGCTTTTATAAATATCAATAATGTAGCAGGTGTTGCCTAATAACAAAATAGAATTGTTTTTAACACAATGTACTCAAGATACAAATAAGCAAAACAGGACATTAAAATCCATTTAAAATGTTCAGAGAAATGAGGTGAAGTATTTTTAATAACTATATTCTATATTTTCACTGCTAATATAAATAATATCAATTTTATTACTTGTTTACCAAGTCAAGTCTTCAAAATTAAAAAGTAAAAGAGTTATCCAAAGAGGTGTTCTTATATAGAATTTTATCTGTATAGACGATATGTTATCCAGGTCACTAGAATGACTCTTGTCAAAGTATTTGAGTGCTAGAAAACAGAGTATATTTTTTCGATTGATTTTTTTCCCCCCACTCACTGGAGCACTGTCATCAGACATATTTTCAGTTCACTTAACTCTGAGCAGTAAATTATGTTTGAGGATATGTTCAAATGTATGTGGTATTTATTTCAGGTGCCTAAGATAAAATGTATATAATTATTCTGTATTATAAAAAGTCTACTTTTACATAATTTCTAGTTTTTAATTAACATTTTAATAGCAAGCATCATTAAAATATTATAAAAATAAGAATACTTACAGCTACAGGGAACAAGATTCTCCAAAGGACACCGTTCATGTCACGGATATGGGTAACCAAACTCCACAGCAACTGCTGGCAGTGGCTCATGGGGTGGGGGAGAACATCTGCACAATTTGTGGTACGATTCTCTAGCACGCTGTTGTTATATGCATGACCTGTGATCTCAGCTGTACGTTATGTCTTGATCTTGTGCATGAGCTTGTGTACTTTGTGGCAAATGACCACATTCTTGTAAAGGAATGTGCTGAGACCTATTTGTTGACATTAAGTTGTATTTCCCCTGCATGTACAAGTTATGTGTGTCAATTTTATTCCACTAGCAGTATTATAATAAAGTAATTTTACTTACCAGCAAGTAAACTATCTTTCTTGTGTTCCATTTTGTATTCAAACATTTTCTTGATACAATTATTTCAAATTTAGAGTCTGAAAATCTGGCAGTGAACACGGTTTAATTTTAATATTTAATAGAATTATTTTTATTTCTGTAAACATGTTTTAAACAGTTTTGGGGTTTTTTTTAATATCCTCCTTGAGGTCAGGTAAAAAAGTCTTTTGTTAACCATGTAAGCACATTTTTCCTGTATTCATACAAAAAAATCCACATGCATACAATTTTGTGCATTTTACTAGATTGGTCTTAGAATCTATTATGAAAATATTTAAGACTGACCTTTATATGAATATGTAGTTTATTCTTAACTTACTGTATTCTTTTTATTGTTGGGCCAGCTAAATTATAGACAGGAATTTTGTAAGAGTTCTCTACCAAAGAAAGAATCTCAGGAGTGTGTACTTAATTGCTACTGATATTAAATCTTACTGTTTGCTCCAATATACAACAACAAAATGGTTATTATATTACTGTATAGCACAGTTATAGTGATAAAAGATCTTAATTTTTATTCCTATGGGTAGAAAACCCATACTGTTATTATCAGATTATGCAGACAAGCATTTCTCAGATATACTCTCTGGAAATATGTAGTTTAAAAGAAGTTCCCAAGTCTAATATATTTGAATATGATATATTATGAATAGTTGGCTTATGTAGAGCATAACTTTTCAAATGTTTTAATATATTGATGCACATTGTAGATATTTAACAGGGAGAAAAATGTAAAAGTATACAAGTTTGACATTACAAGGAACACACATTGAGATGCACTAATATAGATTATCTGTAATCTTATTGTGTATCAATAAATGTTAAAATGGTTGAAATACCCTATTGTTCACATAGCACTGATATAATCTCTTATGAAAGTCTGCAGATCTGTAATTACTTGTTTTTAAATTTTACCTATAATTTTTTCTTTTATGAAATTCTGTGGATCTACAATTATTAATTTTGTTTTCCATAATATTATAGTACTTATTTAAAAAAAACACTAAGAGTTGAGTTCAGTATTGACAGACCAAGATATTTTTTTTCAGTTTGTATGTTACCTACTTTGTTAAGTGTTAATTTGGTAAATAAACCTGAAAGCAGTATTGAATTCAATTAACAACCCGTAGACTTTGATATGAATGTCCATGTCAATTGGTAACTACTAGACCAGTTATCTTTAACACTTATCAAATCCAAATAGCACAAGGGTATTACTAGTGGAGACCAACAGGCTACTAAGATGCTTTTCTATTTTGGAAAATGTACTACTTTTTGAGACTTGATTCTTAATTCCATAGGTCTAGAAATTTGACCTTATTCTACTGAAAGTAGATTAGTCTCTCAGGAATAAACATATAGGTAGTAGAATGTGAACCAGGTAAACAGTAAGATGTGTATACTTTGAACAATGACTTATAGTATGAAGAAAGAGAAATTCAAATTCCTGGCCATGCTACTTCATCTATCTGTGAAGAGTTGAGTCCTCAGTGCCCTTATAACTATGCTGCTTCACTTAGCCAGTTACACATTTTATGATCTGCAACTTGCAGTGCCTACTTCTGTCTGTATGGTCAGCTAGGAAGTTTTGGGCTTTGAGGAACAGAGGCGTAAGCTAATAGTGACTTAAACCATATGCATTTGTTTACTTCTAGCATCCTAGAGGTGAATACCCCAGAGTGGTACAGTGATCTCACCAAGAACCTGCTGTCTGTTGACTTTTGCCCTCTTGATAGCAAGAGGGCTACCACAGCTCAAAATATCATCACATTCTCACATGACAGTGTTGTCAACACAAAGAAGGAGGCAGAAAAAAGCAGCTCTTGCCTCACATTCCTTAAACTTACTAGGTTAAAAAAAAGCCTTCAGTATGCTTCTGCTCATTCCCCAGTAGACAGAACTTAATCATAATCACATGAACACTCCTGGACCAATAGGGAATAGAATAGGATTACATTATTGACTTAGACTTATGATTCAGCAACTGCTACTAAGATGCTAAAAGTGATGAAAAGAGGGAAATGACCTTTACGTGACATCCAAGCATCCATAACACCAAATTAATTAGCAACCAACCCATTTGTACAACTTGTGATCCTGTCTCCCTTATTTCCGATCTCAGCTGGGTAGAGGCCTTTGTACCCAAAAAAAGAAAAATTGACATAAGAAACAAAACAATTTGAATTGGTAGCTGACACCATCTTCTTACCATTTTAGGCCCTCTGCCACTGAGCAAACAGGCTAAATTTTGTTCAGAGTATGAGGGGAGGTAGTTATGCTGTGGTTAAATCTCATTACCACAGGGAAATAGGACTACTGCTGCAAGGAAAAAGGAGATACAGCTGGAAATCAAGAGTATCATAAATTTCCTTCTAATATAGCTATGTTCTATGATAAAAATAATTTCTAAAAATTCATAGTAGGCCTATATGATCCCATCATGTTGACTCCTCACTAGAGAAAACACCTCAGCCAACTGAATGGCAGACTGCATTCCCAGCCTCAAGAGTCGAATATAGATTATTCCATGCTACTCATGTTAATCACATACCCTTTGGCTTCCATGGCATCTATGTAATTCAATTCTAACTCATGAGATTGGAAATATACAAAGAAAAATGTTTGAGGTTTTAAAAAGACAGGGAAGTAGCAGTAGTAGTAGCAGTATGTGTGTGTGTGTGCGTGAATGCACAGGTGCCATGAAGGACTCTGGGTGTTGGTGGGTGAGCATGTCATGATACGATTGCCAGCAGCCATCTTGCAGCCATGAGGGCTATTAGAAACACACTGAGAATAGCAGATGGGAATGAAAAGATTATGTCCATATTGGCACTTCTGGTTATACAAGGTAATTTTATTTTTAAAGTAAATTTATTCCTTTACTTGATTTTGAATTAGGTTTCTTATTGTTTGCAACACAAGCCATCTTGATGTGTCATTATTATCATTATTACCCAAACTCATAGGAGTTTAGTATGTAATCCTGAATGGAGATTGTTTTTTAAATATTAACTAGCAAAAATTAATTAACTTATTTCAAGAATTGCTAATAAGAATTAATGAGTAATAGGTGCCTCTCACCAAGCACAGCTTAACTAGCTTCTCCCTCTATAAGAATTCTTTACCCAAAAGAGCTAAAATGCATTCATTAGAATCAAAGTGCAAAATTACACCCCTTAAACATTCACTACCATACTCTGTCTAGACAAGTTAATAATGCCAATCAACTAATCACAACTAGTCAAGGCAGGCTAATCTGGAGACCTTTCACTTCTTTGAGACTCACGTGCTGTAGGTGGATATGTATGTAATCTATTTCTTTTTAGTCTGACCCATGAGATGATTTCATGGTTAATAAGACAACTTTGTCCTGTGTCATTTAGGTCAGTTTTACTTTACAGCTTGCTCTAACCATACTCTGTCATGGCCACCTCCTCCTTTCTTTTCATTACAACATGTGGTTTAGAATAAATCCACAGAAGGAGATTTGAGGATTCAAGATTCAAAGTAACGCTTCAGAAGCTTCAAAGAAATGCAAATTTTCCATAATTTATTCACCAATTAAACCACCTGATGCATTTTGCTCTTTTTTCTTCAAAATGCTATGATAGATATGAATTTGCAATCTCATTGAATATGAATTATCAGGAATAAAAGTTAACTGACATTAGTAGACAGTGTATTCCTGAACAATGTATTGACTGCTAAAATGAGCAAGATTTTTTCTTCATTTGAATTACACTTTTGTTACCAGTTTAGATACTTTGTAGTGTATTGTATTTAAAGTGCTTAGATAAATATTTTATGCACATTTCAAAGAAAATCTCTTTTCCTTTTATTTCTTTGTCATACCCTACCTGACTACTTTGATACCTCCAAAATTGTTTCCCTTATCTGCTGTAACCACAGCTTCAGTGAAACTTGATGTCACTTTCTAGATTTAATTTCTAAGGTAGTAGTATCTATTCTATATGTCTTCCCACAATTTAGTAGTTGCTGCTACCAATGTCACAGTAAATGTCACTGTAAAGTATGAATGCTTTATTAAAAATGCGAAGGGCAAGATTCCTCAATTTTTTAATGTCTTCAGGTATAAGAGATTTAGCAGCTTACCTGTCTCTTTTAAAATGTGCATATATAAAGGAAACACTACATTAAATGCATTTTTAACAACTGGAGTATGCATTTATCTATAAGATTATGTAATGTTTTATTCTTTCATATCATAAAATTTTAGCAATGTCTTTTTATGATTAAAATCTTAATTATGTACCACTTTTGTCCACTAGCAATTAATTATAGCATGAGTGATATGCTGCTTTTGATTATTTGAACAGATGATTCTGACCTTTGATAATTTGTAGTCAGAGGCATTTCAAGGTTCACTGGGGTTTTATCTGCCCTTCATATTTGGTCCAACCCATAGAGTTGGGGGGAGAGGCGGTTTTATATCATTTTCCCCTTAACAATTTACAGCTTTTCTTGAAATTCAGCTGGAAGCTTTGTGTATATAGGTTCAAATATTCATTCAACAAATATTTATTAGGTATCTTGACCTCTTACTAGTTATGTGAATTTGATTTGGGTCAGATTATTTAACGTTTCTGTGCTTTAGTTTTGTCATCTGTAAAATGGGGACAATAAGTGTGAAGCGGAAATGAAGTAATATATGTTAAATGCTTAGTGTTTCTAACTGTTCATCAAAATGTATCTAGATGTTTATATTACAAGAACAGCCTACAATTTCAAATTTAAACAAGTTGGATACTGTGGTGCATGCTTGTAATCCCAGTACTTGAGAGGCTGAGACAGGAGGATTTTAGCTCACAGCCAGCCTTAGTAACTTAGTGAGACCCTGTTTAAAACTAAAATAGGGAAGGGACTGTAGCTCAGAGGTAGAACACCCCTGGATACAATCCCATACCTCACACGCAAAAATAATTTTAAACAAACTGGTACTGTTACAGGATATAGAATTTTTTAGAGTCTAGTGATAACTATTTGACACCTAAGTAATGGTGCTTTATAAAGTGAGTATCAATCACCCAAACATCTCCAAACTTTGGTGATTCCCTGTGTCTTTAATTATATTTCCTGACATGTGATGAAAACTCTTATATATACAGTAAACATCCTGTTTGAATGATGCAGCCTTGTTTAATTTCTTTGAAGATATTTTAATTAGGGGCCCAAAATTATGTTCAAATTAAAACATTTCTTGACTCAAATGGAGATAGCATGAACAGACACTTTCATTATATGAATGCGATGAAACTACCATTTAAATCCCAACTTGCTCCTCTGCTTGCCTGCTACTAAAACTTTTTTTGAAAAAAATCATTGTTTAAAATATCATATGTATTCTCTCACATGGAGAAGCTAAAAGAGAAAAAGGATTTCATGAAAATAAGAGAAATCATTAGGATAGAGGAAAGGGAACGGGGCTGGCAGGGAGGAGGAGGGGAGGACCAAGGGGAGGTCCTCAGGAGTAAAACTGAACAAATAGTGTTATGTGCATATATGAATATGCACCAATAAAATATTTTTAAAATAACTTATTTAACAATTGCTTTAGATGTGTTAGGATATATTTATAAATGTATATATTAGATCAAAGTAATATGATAAAATTGAGTTTTATTTATTAGAGTTAAATAGTTATATGTGCATATTACAAATTAAACATTTATGTGTGATTTTTATAAACAAGAATTCAAAATTAGCTAAACATCAGTGTTTTAATAAGTTACTTTGTCATTAGTTTGAATTGTTATTAATTGTACCTTAATAGAGTTTTATCTCTATATTTTAGTTATAGTGCTTTGTTTTTTCCATTTTAGAACTAGAAAGGGTTTTTCCAAGATTCTTAACTCAGCTAATAGCAACTTTCTCAGTAATAATTATACTAGTGGTTGTTATATTCAGTTCTAAGTGGTAATTTATCATCTGTGAAGTACCTTTATGTCTGTCCTCTTATTGACGCATCCCAGTCACAGGTGTAGCTCTTTTAGGGACTATAAGAACTTCCAGATGTGGGTCATTTTCTGTTTGCAGCTATTAGAACTATTAATATAGGCTTTTTATTTTTTATTTAAAACTTTACATATAGAGGTTCACATTATTCATTTGTATCATTGCTTGCTAGCTCTCACTAGCACGCTGTCTCCTGAAAAATAAACAAAAATCTCTTCTATACCTGGCTTCCATTTTTTCTAGACTCTATTGGAGGGATTTCCCAGTTTCACTTAGATTTTTCTTTAACTATCCTTTTATGTGAGGTTTCTCTTTGGTATCTTATAGCTACAAATAACTTCATGTATGTATGTGACTGTACCTAGCAAATAATTCTGGAAAACTAAAATCCTTACTGATTTAAACAACATTCTTAAATAAGCTGATTTCTTCCCATATTCCAAACTCAAATCATAATAATATGATTCTTCATTATCTTCGAGATGAAAATGTGATATTGTGATTTTAAGATTCATTTTGGTAACTGTATCAGAATGAATTACCTATAGGACATCAATACATTTTTTTTTCCACAACTGTCACTTCTCCCATGGGAGTGTGGACAGTATTTGTGTGTGTGTGTGTGTGTGGTACTGGGGATTGAACTCAGGGGCATTCTACCTCCGAGCTATACCCCCAGCCCTATTTTTTATTCTTTATTTTGAAATCGAGTCTCACTAAGTTGCGGAGTGCCTCACTAGGTAGCTGAGGCTGGCTGCGAACCCGGATCCTCCGGTCTCAGCCTCCTGGATGCTGGGATTACAAGCGTGCGCCACCACGCCCGGCTGTGTGGACAGTATTTTGCGGTTGTTGTTCTTTATAAAGAAAAGAGTAGACTGAGATCTTCATTTTGGATTTCAAGTTGATATCAAAATTATCTTTATAATTTTTCTTCAATTTTATTACCCTCTTAGTTCTTAGAGCCTTTTAGGGGGTAGCTTAGTTATATATACCTAAGAGAAAAATGTATTATTCTTATGAAATAATCTTTCTACACAGAGAAAGTTTAAAAACCCTGGGTGTGTTACCACACACAATTCCATCTCCTCACCACTCAAAAACCAATACTCAGGTGATGAGAGGAAATCATGTTTATTCAAGGTCTGGAACCTGGAGAAGATGGAGAGAGTTAGCTTCCCCCAAAAAAGATCATTTGGAGGAACACAGGTACATAAAGAGGCTTGTTTTTGTTTTTGCAATATTGAGGATTGAATCTAGGGACATTCTACCCCTAAGCTACACCCAGCCCTATTTTTTATTCTTTATTTTGAAACAGGATCTCACTAACTTGCAGAGGACCTCACCAAGTAGCTGAGGCTGGCCACAAACCCGGATCCTCCTGTCTCAGCCTCCCAAGTCCTGGGATTACAAGTGTGTGCCACCACGCCCGGCACAAAAAGGCTTTTGTAGGGAGGAAAAGGAGGTACAGTGACACAGTGGCATGAAAGCTACATGCTGAGTGAAGTCTTCAGTCATCCAGGACATGCATCTTTTTTATTTGGTTAGAACTCCACCTCAACCTCCTGCACTTACTCTCTGTAATTCTTTAGATAAGCACATTACTTTTCTGCAAGTTAAGCATTGTACATATTCTGATATAATCTGAAGGCTACCAGATGTCCTGGGCTCTATAAATCAAAAGAAAGATTATTTACCAGTTAACATGTTAACATCTTAACTATGGTTAAAATCTGTATGTGAAAACTAATATATCAGTTCTCATATCAAAAGAAAAATTAGAAATCTAGATTTAATAATTTTTATAAGCATTTATTGCTACAAGATAGTTATTTTTGTTTTTAAAAATAAAATTAAGTACAGTGTCCAGTTTGCTTTCTATTATGTAATATTCTAGGTTTATTATCATGGTACTGGATTTTACATTGCATAAGACAAGTCTGAACAAAACTAGCTAAATAAATTTCACTTAAATTTTGTTACTAAGTTATTCTTTAGGAAAACAAATTAAGAATATTTCATATGTGAAAAGTTTTGTTATATTAGTGATTTCTTTAACTGTTAAACAATATTTCTGAAAGATGTCTGTGCCAGTGGCCAGTATGTGCAGTACCACTAGTCAGTACTTTTTCATTTGGCTTAGCAGGCCTAATTTTTTAGAATTCACTCTATCCCCAAATATTTAGCAGTTCTAAACATATATGTGTTAGAGTTTGCTTAAGCCTAACTTGAGACAGGATCAATTCACATTGACTTCAGCTGGATTCTTACTGCTACCTAGTAGTCCTTCAGTTTATCTTCAGTGGGTTCCCCTTTTACCCTGCACCATTGCTAATAGAAATCTTCACTGCTTTTCTTAAAGATTCAATTCACCTCTCTTTTCCATTTCTTCCCAAATGGATAGTACTCTCTAAGAAGGAAACCAACATGGGCTCTCTTTTCTGGTTTTCACTTTCTTACTAAACCTATCTCTGAACCAATACTACTACCTCTCCTCCAGGCTTAGGAAGCATCATAAACTCCAACTATATTTTTCAATCTTTTCCCATGTTCCCTTTTTATCTGCTTTGTTGAGAAATCCTTTTACCTGCATGCACATCAGTCTTTTTCTTTCGCCATTGGCTTTCATCTTCTGGCACACATAGTCAAAATTATCTTGAAAAACATTTTCTCTTTTTGCTCATTAATTGTGCCATTTATCTTTTTTCTCTTTTGTACTAATAAATTTTTCAAGTGAGTGGGCTACACTCAATTTCAATAACCTGAGCTCATTATTTAGCTTTCTACTTAGAATTGAGCCTCTACTACCCTGTGGAAAGAGACCTCTTGAAAGTCACCAGTGACCTCTTCCCATTTTAGTCTTCTTGAGCAACCTAAAAGAAAAAGAAAGTAGCTATGTTTCTTTTGCTAGACACTTTAATATCTTCACAATAGCTATCTAAGATTTTTACTAATTATGAAACTGAGGCTCAGAAAAGTTAAGTGAATTGTTTATATTCACATCATCATTTGGTGGCAGAGCCATGGTTTAGTGCCTCCTCTAAAATTTGTGCCTTTTCAACTGTACTATGTAATTGTGTTTATATTTTCTTCTTTAAATCTTAAAGACTCTCATCCTCCTGGACATTTTCTATCTCTCTCACACCATCTCCCCTGCTGATCCTGATTATTCAAGATTTTTCATTTCTATTAGCAACCCTCACTTTCTCCCCTATATCCTATTATGTTGCTAACTGCCTTCTGTGCCTTTGTGGTTATATCTATCATCACCTCAAGTTCAACATCTCTTAAGACCTAACATCACTGGTTCCTTCAAATCAACACCTTATATAACTTGTTTTTTCTCCTATCAGTCATTCTTTATCAGTCATTTCCTTTTCATTAAGCTAGAACATCAGTTATCTCTCATTTTTCATCATCCTTTGGCCTGATAGCCAGAACATTTGTCAAGTACACTCACTTAACTTTCATTGATGTAGCATATGGGGTTTTTAAAATATAGTTTTAGAAATTATTATTTCCTTTTCACTTCTACTGGTTTTCCACACATTCAAACCTGGACACTTGTAGTAGGCCACTATCTTATCTTTCATTACTTCTCTTTATATTATATTAGGCCCTTCTTATCCACAAGGGATACATTCCAAGACCCCTAGTAGATGCCTGGAGCTGTGGCTAGTGCTTAACTTGTGGATGCTATATTTTTTTTTCAATGTATACATACTTATTACAAAGTTTATAAATTATGCACAGTAAGATATTAATAGTAGTAACAAAATAGAACAATTATAATAATGTTTTGTAATAAAAGGTATGTGAATGTGCTATCTGTCTCAAAATATCTTCTTTTACTTTTACATTTTCACTTAAGGGAAACACTTTATGGCTTCTCTTTGGTGTATCCAAATTGCTAGCATGACTACCCTTGTGCTTTGGGCTGTTTGAACACAAGCACTGTTATATACCATGACAGTAGATCTGATAACCACAATGGCTACTAAGTGATTGATGGGCTTGTAATATATTCAGTGAGAATATGTATCAGGTAGGATGGAGCTAGACAGCAAAAGATTTCATTATGCTACTCAAATGGTACACAGCTTAAAACTTATGAATTGCTTATTTCTGTAATTTTTGTATGTTATATTTCCAGCCCACAGTTGACTATGGGTAACTGAATGGAGAGGAAGCACAACTGCAAATAATGAAGTATTTCTGTACCATGAAATTCATATTGCAAGCCGTTGCTTCATGTTAAAAATCTTTCAAAGACTTCCATCTACATACAGATAGAGGATAAAAATCTTACCCTAAAATTTAGTACTGTTTCTACTACAGTCTATTTCCAAGCTTATTCTCAAACCCAAGATATTTCCCTGTCTTTCCTGAAAATAGCCCTATTTCCAGGCTTCTTGTCAAACCCAAAAAACACTTCCCTCTCTTTCCTGAAAATAACTAGTTTTCATCTCCTACTGCTTTTGCTCACTTAATACAATATTAACTGAAATATTCTTCTAGTGTTTCCCCCCATTAGGAGCTATCAAAACTCCTACCCTTCCTTCAAACCTTATCCAAATGTCATGTCTCATAGTTATTCATTTATTTATTTTTGCTTTTATTGAACTATTGAAACTCAGTTTTTTATATGTAATCATTTAGGACTTATTCAGCCTCCTTGTATCATTGATTCGTCATATGTGTGTATTCTAGTTATTTATGTACCTGTCTCATTGCTACAAATAAACTTTAAATTTTTGTAAGGTAGAACTCTGTCTTATACCACTCAATATCTATCACTAAATACCTCACATATAGTTCCTATGTTTAATATATTTTAATGAAGATATAAACAATTATATATACTGATTTTGATTTGTTTTAGAGATGCTTTTAAGGCTAATACACATGTAAGAAATTTAAGATATTTAACATGAGTATTATTTATCAGTTTATCATTTTCCAAAGAAATATGAGGCCTAATATCTATTATTATTTTAGTAATTTTATATACCCCACTGTAACTTTACTTTAAAATTGTTGTTTAAGTTGCATCTATTTTGGCCAATAGTTTCCTTTCAGCTGACAGGAGCTTATCTTTATGCTATGGAGCCAGACCAACAGAGAACTAAAACCATCATGATTTGTTTCAGTTATGTGACAAAAATGTCTTAGACTTCTCCTCACACAGAAAAAATAAAGAACTATACTGTGACTGCAAAAATTTAAATAAGCCTAAGAATTGAACAGGATGGAATTTGCATAAGGAAATTAAAATTTATATAAACAATGAAATTAAGTAGTTTGAAGCTTGAGTTTATTTCATAAATGTGAAAACAAACCAACAAAAAAACATTCTCAAGCCAATGACAAACTGTTGATCTTTGAATCATTCAGCTATATTTACAAGCATGCCTTTCTTATGCTATGCTAACCTGCCTGCCTGCCTATAACTGACACTCACTGACTACCTTACTCATCTAAATAGAGATTCCTAACCTGCAGTCCTTAGATGGGATTCAGGTACTTAATTTCCATTTTTAACATGCATATAAAGCTGAGGTATAGCTCAGTGGTAGAGTGCTTTTCATAGCATGTGTGAGGCTCTGGGTTTGATTCTCAGCACTCAAAAAAGAGGAGGGGGACATACAAAAATAAAAATTTTTAAACATATACATATATTGTTCTTGGAGTAAGTTTCACAGAGTTTTCATCATAATCAAAAGGGTCCATGACCAAAACAAGAATTTAGGACCTTCACTAAAACCACACAAAATGTCTATTTTTTTTTCTTATGACATGGTCTTTTATATAATCTTAACTTTTTCATCTTTTCTAAATAGTTTCTTCTTTGATTTAATACCCTGTCTCCCTCAACTCTTCCTTATACCATGTGAATTTTACACCCTTCAACACTTGGTCCTGATTTCTCTAGCTAGCTAAGTTCTACTTTGTCAATATACCTCCTAAAATGTGGCTTTCAAAATTGAACACTTTCAAATGAGTCATAGAATTATGCTTCCTTTTACTAGAAACATTGTTTATACCAATAGAGACTGATATCAATGCTTGTGATTTCTTTTGCCTGTGAGACACCACACAGATAAATGTGTGTGAGTGCACACGAGCACACACACTGCTGAGAGTTCTAATCGCTAGTATGCTATGTGGTCCAGAGATCTCTCTATACCAGTTAATTTTGTTAAAAACTAAAAATACATAAACCACATATTTAACAAATGTACAGTCATTCAACAGAGCTCATGCTGTGGTATATTTTTGTATTTCATTGTTACATAAAAGCATAGGAATTCAGATGATTTCCAGTTTGCATATTCATGATGAGTATAATCTAGTTCCATACCTTTCTCTGTCCTCCTTTATAGTTCACTTTGTTGATAGCCCTTTTAAAGTAGTCTTTCTCCAGACAAATCTCAGGTTTGAAATGGATGCCTCCTTTCCTCATAAAACCAACAGAGTTGGCTTATTTCAGAGTATTTTCCCAGTTTTCAGGATTGGGCTTAAAACTCCGTGTATGTGCTTACTCCTGTGTATTCTGTTGATTTTGGAGAACTCAGATTAGGTTAGGTATTTAATTCTCAAAGCATATGTTCCATAAAAAGGAAATGGCCAACAGTATATTTTTATGATGATTACGTGAGGCAAATACCAATGTTACTTTATAAGTAGCATCAAATGATACTAAAATTGCATATATCATATACTTGAAGAATTATATCCCATTTAATAGATCATACTAGTGGGTTATTTTATTTCATGTAATTTCTTTAAAGATTAGAATTAATTTTACATTTTAAGTAGTGATTTAAGTATGAATAAATAATCCGTTAAATTATAATAGACATTCCTTTATCTTTAAATCACCTAATTAAAATTAAATGCTGGAAATAATTCTAAAATATTGCTATTCTATTATACTGAGGAATTTTGGGAACAAACCTGACTCAGCTTTTATTAAGCAGATCAATTAAGCATACAGTCAACTCTCTGTTACTCAAACTAATGGAGGAATGGATGGAACAAGCATTTTTCTCTAGTCCCTGCCCCTTTGGGCAGTTACTGGGAGCTTCATTCCAAACAAATTTTTTGGCTTTCTGTCTTGCTCATATCATATTACATTTTCTAACCCTGTGTCCAGGCTTCAGTGCAATATAGCGTACAATTGAGTTGACCGGAAAGACTCATGTTACCACAATATGCTATTTATGTACATTTAAAAAATCAGTGCCTTAGCATTGCCTTTGTATTCTTAAAATTCACATGAAAAGTTGATAAGTTTGCTATTAAGATATTATTCTAATGGCTAATAAAATTTATTTTATATAAAAAGTCTTATCTTTGAATTATAATTTACAGATAATTATAACCTTTCAAAAGCATTACCTCATGGCACCAAATTGCTTTTTAAAATTTTTAATATAAAATTTTTATGAGAAAGCTTTTATCTTTAAGAGTCTTTTATAGAAATTCTTTCAACTTTTAAAATTCTAATGTGTGCATTATTTCTGAGTACTGTGTTCGTAAAATGAAGAAATACTGAAGGAATTTATGTGTGAAAACAGTATGTTGCGTGTATATGATACGTCATCTTCTCTACCAATTAGGTGCACACATTGTGCTAGTATCCAGACATAAGCATTCATGGAAATGCCTGGATCTGGATAACTGCAAGTTGAAATAAACACACCTGCCTTTTATTTCAATACTGCACATTCAAATCCACCTAAAACATTTATTTGAATGTGACCTCCATATATGTGAGAGAGTCAACATTTGAATTTTTTGTTGTTGTTGTTGTTGATGTTTTGTTGTTGATTTAAATTGGAAGTACCTACAAACTTATAGGTAATGCTTCTTCAGGAAATTTTGCATGCAGAGAAAAGGAAATTCAAAGATAAATTCTATGAAAAAGCTTGAAATCATTTTGTTTTATTATATTTTGCCTCAATGTATATTGCCTATTGTAACTAGATTCTTGTAAAATGTAGTGATGCTTAAAGTTAAAGTAGTAAAACCTATGAATTATCCTGGAGTTTGGCCTACTTTAAGTAAATAATCATGTTTCTTTTCAGAATAAAATCATTAGTCTTTCATGTGAGAATGCTATCTTTTTTTCAAGAAGCTATTTTCTTGAAAAAATGTACTACAATATTTATCTGAGCTTTGAGAAATCGTGTTTTTTATTAAGCAGGGGAAGTAATTTTTAAAAGTCTTATTTTATAGTCTATATTGTAGTTTCTTCCACATTCCCTCCAAATTAGGGTATATTTCTATATAGTTAGTTTTACCTGACATGAACCAGAAAATTAAGATTTCTTTAGGAATCTTAACTTTGAATTTCCTACTTTTCATTGCATGTAAACAATCAACCACAAATAATAGTTTCAGTTCAGGTTCTAGCTTGTATTTTGCATGATAAAGCTATAAAAAGTCTAGTAATGTTGGAAAGAATTTATAGCTATGGTTCTGCTATTGCCTAATTGTAAAATTTTATAAATAAAGGCTTAGTTTATTTATGTAAATATGTCTTTCTGCCTTAGGGAGTGAACTACTTTATGTCCAAGGGTATCCTAGATGATTCGCCAAAGGAAATAGCAAAGTTTATCTTCTGTACAAGAACACTGAACTGGAAAAAACTGAGAATCTATCTTGATGAAAGGTAAAAAAGCAGTTTAACTTTTCATCAGAAATGAGTGAAGTAATACTTTCAATTACCTAAGTTTTACTTTAAAAACTGTTCTACATAAATGTTATGTAGTTGCAAAATTGAATAAAGACAGTAAAAATATTACTGTATCTTAAACATCATTTATTTTGTGAATTTTAACTTTTTAATGAAGAATATGTCATTATAAAAGTAAAAAAGAAACTCACATAAACAAAAAAATGGTAGCCCAATATCTTTGTAATAGCAAACCAAAAAGAAATGTTTTGGTGGAAGCTACAGCCTTGGCTTTTTCTTAGTAATTAGCTATAATCGTAAGTATTTGGATAACTAAAAGACCTAAATTCTGAAAATATTCATTATATATTGTGAAGATAATTATAGTAAGAAACCCACAAAACCTAGACGTATAAAGATATGTATATATTTGCATAGCTATACTATACAGAGGTATCATATGCACTCTTGAAAATTCTAAAAACATGGTTTTAGTACTGTGTTTTACACACATGGAGATAATGGCTGGTATACTGGTGTGATTTAATAATCATTCACTTGTACTCCTTTATTCTGATTATTTATAGACATTAAAATATTGGGACAATATTTTGATGCCACACAACCAAACTACCATTTTTTAAATGATAGAGCTAATAGTAAATTAATGACAGCACAGAAATGCATTTGCTTTTCATTGTAATTCTTGGTCTATTTTATTTCTTAGGTTTTCTGAACATCGATTTGCAAATGTTCACTTTGTACCAGAAACTTCACTAGAGATTCAGGGTACACAGATGATAATAAATATGGAATCTACAGTCTAGCATACTAGTCATTGAAAGACCTCTCTTATGTAAAAATGTCATCAGGGATCCTTTCTGTCTTTAAATGCTAGACACTTAGGGATTGGCTATTTTTCTCTAATGAAAAAGATCTTTCTGTAAATATTTTGGTCTTTGCTGGCCTTATGATCTCTGTCACACCTATTATGACTCTGCCATTGTGTTGTGAAAGCAGACATAGACAGTCTGTAAGCAAATTAGTGTGGTTGTATTCTGATAAGATTATTTATAAAAACAGAAAGTGTTTTTACCTGTTAGCTATGTTTTGCCTATTTTCCATGAGCCTTTGGTAGAAGTTGAAGATTATGATCATGTAATCATGGATGAGTTAAATAAGAATTGAAGGATATTATAACAAGAGTATGAGCAACTATTAGAAATATATTGATTAAAAATATATAATACATATATATGTACAAATATTTATATAATTGTAAAAGGCAATGGAATTGTTACATCTATAAGATGGGATACTATTTAGCCACTAAAAATAATGAGGTGGATCTATGTGGGAAGATAAGAAAAGTGTTCATAATATACTATGTGGAAAAAAAAGCACATTCTAAAACAATATGTAGTATATGGAGACATTTTTAAAGTCTATATAAATAGTTATTCTGCAGGTGTGGCCTGATGTGGTAGTTGAAAATTCTCATTACTTTCATAATTAAAAAAATAAAAAATATCTGGTACCATTTGAACTTAGCCAAGAAGACACTTAAAAAGAAGCAGCCCTTTTTTAATACTGCAAAATTCTGTTTATAAGGATAATTACTCATTGTACTTTGTTTTGTTGTTACCTATTAATGAAAAAGTTCAAAATTGTTTAACTTCTTAAATAATCACATTTATCCTTTTAAAGTTTAAAAATAATATATACTTTTTTGGGTTAGACAATCTGCTTACAAATGATCAAGTATTTTTATCCAAAAGATAACAGATTATAATTTTTCTTATCATTTTAATATTTAAAAGTTAACTAAAGCCATATCTTTTTTTCTGTCTATAGGAGAGATGTCTTGGATGACCTTGTAACATTGCATAACTTTAGAAATCAATTCTTGCCTAATGCACTGAGAGAATTTTTTCGTCATATCCATGCCCCTGAAGAGCGTGGAGAGTATCTCGAAACTCTTATAACAAAGTTCTCACACAGGTTCTGTGCTTGTAATCCTGATTTAATGCGAGAACTTGGCCTTAGTCCTGGTAAGAACATATATAGTACATTACTTCCTCCTCTCTCCCCACCACCTCCAGGTAAATACTCCTCCCTAGATGAGGCACTTTGCTCACTCTGGGTAAAAACGTTTGACTAATTCAAAACACTTGTCTTACTAATCATTTATATATAGTAAATACACTGTTTTGGAAGAAAGTTACATTTAATTACAGAAATTCCTTAATACTATTTTTGAGTATTGGATATTTTTCCTAGTCTAATTGAGAAGTTGAGAAATTATTTTAAATATGCCACACATTTATGAGAAACATTTTTTCCTGCTAAAATTTTTCCTTACTGCAACTAGGTTTTATTGTGTCTTTGTGTACTA